>APFE030354836.1:0-25495 GCA_000404065.3 Pinus taeda | reverse complement strand
ATACATCGACCCTAGACACTAAGATGTGTCAGGGGCTCAATCTTCAAACCGTCACCTCGGCTTTGGGGTAAAAATGAATGAAAAAATCCAGAGAATTATCCGCCTCTGAAAAAGAAGGGATAATTAACCGGATAAAAAAAACACTCCAAGGTGTACTCGTTTACTGATCGAGTCCCACATCCTAAGCCTGTTACAAATTCAAGAAACATCATACTAGCATCACTTATTACAATTCCCCGCAGGGTGTGGAATCTGGTACAAAGAAGAAAGATGATGAGAAGATAGAAGGAGAGTTAAAAAACTCCGTTGACTGATGACATCTGATGGTACAAGTGTCTTATGGATCATCCTTGGGCATGGAGTCGTCACATAATCATCAGGTGCTACTCCAGTAGTCAACAGGATCAACAGTGTTGTGGACAGCAGCAAAGTAAATAGGACAGCTGGGCTACATGGGGCTGCTAACTAGTGCAACAAAGTAAATGGGATAGTAGGCTACATAGCGTTGCTAAAACGTATGGGACAACAAGGTGACTAGTGCAGCTAAAATGTATGGGACAACGAGGTGACTAGTGCAGCTAAAATGTATGGGACAACAAGGTGACTAGTGCAGCTAAAATGCATGGGACAGCAAGGTGACTAGTGCAGCTAAGATGCATGGGACAACAAGGCTACATAGTGCTGCAAAGATGCATGGGACATCAGGCTACATAGCAAAGATGCATGGGACAACAAGCAAACTTGGAACGAACAGTGGGACAGTTGTATGTCACATAGGACAACAGTGACTAGCATGTTACAACAAAGGCACATGGGACAACAACAAGCATGGACAGCAAGGCAAGCATGGTGTAGCATAGCAAGCATGGTGTAGCAGTATGATGTGTTCAACATGGTCATGAGGTCCAACATTATGATGATGGGTGCAACATGGTGCAGCACGGTGAGGTGCAACATGATGACGAGATGCAACACAATGATAGGTGAAGGAGTCACCTTGGAGAATTAGTTGAAGCAATATGTCTTCAACTGATCTCATGTATCATCTTCTTAGAGATGATCTATGCTCTTATTTGGATAAGTCAAAGTGTTGACTTCTGTTGTAAATGTACTATCTCTCTCTCTCTCTCTGTTGAACTATTGAAGAACATATAAGAAGAATTGATCAAGGGTTTCCCCACATTGGGGTTTGTCCCTGGCTAGTGCCACATCTTGTGTCCTCTTGTCTTGGCTTGTTTTTTGCGATTTATGTTTATGTTCTATCTGCAGTTTACTTTAATGCTGATGTGATTGCTAATCTTGAAAAAATATTGAGCTAACTGTGAAAATTGAAATAAATTGCTCTAAGCATAGAAGATACCTAAAATTAACAAGTCCTGGTATAAGGTCACCTATGATGGATATTCTAAGTATAAGAGTATTAGGATGACCAAGAGATTCTAAGGGAAATATTTGGCTTAAGTACAAGGCTCCAATCAATGAATGAAGGCAATTTGCTTTCCTTACAAAGGCCAATTCTCTACAACAAAAGACCTGGGGCTTGATTAATAAGTTGATAGTTGGGATGGCCAAAGGTCAAGGTAAGAAAAAAGGGTTTCCCACATTGTTTTCCAACAAGGGAAAGGAATGTGAAACCCTAAAAAAGCCCCTTAGTTGAAGCTAAAACCAAACTAGGGTTTACCCTAGGACAAAGACAATTATGGACAAAATTGAAGTGCATGTCCACAAAAAGGAAGGATTCTGTGGCAATCACTATCCTCTTGATGTTTAAACTCTCCAATACCAAAATTTCTTCTTCCCTAGGAATTCACACCAAGCCTTAGCTTGGTCGCTTGGCCTTAAAGGGGAGAAAATTTATGGATAAAAAGTTCAATTGATCACCAACAAGGAAGGTCGATGCCTAGTTCTAGGGGCAATGGAGTCTATGGGTTCTTAAAATTGATTTAATATTGCAAAGGAGTAATGATATCTTGATGCCCTTGCATCAAAACCCTAACTCTCACCTTTGTGGGGGATCAAAGATCACTTGGGAGAGCTAACATGATATCACCAAGGGAATTTCCATTCACATATCATACTGCATGCAATGCATCCAATAATATGACCTAGTTTTCATCCAATTGATATCCAACAAAATTAGGGCACAAAATTTAACCTAGATCATTAATTCCTTCCATACATTAGGCATGAAATCAGAAATTTACAATAAACATGGTACTTACAAGACAATATGCATGAAACAATCCAAATATCGATCCAAAGTGACCTCTCCAAAGATGAACAAATGCTCAAGACAAATTTTGCTCCATAGATCACATCTCTCCCATTAGAACAAGAGGTCAAAATCTTCAAAGAGGATGAATTCACAAGCCTATTTAGTATGAAGATGTCAGAAGGTGGATCTGTTGCTTATCATTTAAATGAATTTACAATGGTTACCAATCAGTTAATTTTTGTATGGGTAAATTTTGATGAGAAATTTAGGGCTCTATTATTTTTGTGCTCATTGTCAGAAAGAAGAAATGACATAGTTATGGCTATTAGTAACTTTGTCTCTGGATCTAGTATTTTAAAGTTTGATGATGTTGTTGGTTCCATTCTTAGCAAGGAAATGCGACAGAAAAGCTCCGGTGAGACATCAAGTAATGCTTTGACTGCATAGACTAGTGGAAGAAAAATGGAAAGAGGAAAGTGATGATGAATTTACAAATGATCCTCTCCCCCATTTATATGAGGAGGCATAGTGTCTAATTAGCCTAAAAGCCCCGAGGAAAACAAGTGTAGTCATAATGATGCATTGGGTTATAAGCCAACCCACTAGCTTAGATAAAATATCACATGATTTTCCCCTATATGTGAGTCGTAGGGCTAAAAATGCTCATGTCATCCAATTTTTAGCTCTATATGGCATGCATTGAGGCTTTTGAGTGCCAAACAAGGTGTAGAACCTCTAAATATGATCCTCTGAGGGTTGGCCCTCAGGTCTTTGTCAAGACTCTTCCATGGACCCCAAAATCCAACTTGGGGTACCAAAGGTGGTCTCATGGGCCTCCAACTGGTCAATGTCAGTCTCTGCTCCAACGTTGAGGGCTTCCAAGGTGGTGCTAGCTCTCCATGCCTCAAGGGGTGATGCCATCCTCAGATCAACTGCCATCCCTCACAAAGTGCTAAAACCGACTCAGGGAATTCTGGGTCTAGTTGCATCATCCCCAAAAGTCATCAAATGTAGGGAAAAGTGCCAAAACGCTCGTAAGTTATGGGGGTGCCCAAGGGTGTGCACGACGTTCTGCTATTGCTTGGAGTCCCATGGCTCTCAACACTTCATCTGTGGGTGTCAATATGCTTCCCTTCACTGGACATTTGGGTACCTATGGGTGAGGTGCCAAGGTCATGGCTATGGAACCACTTGACAATCACAACATAAAGTCTAGCGCAAGCAACCAATTATCAAGTACAATAATTATTTTTGCATCTAATTGAATCGAGCTTGAATATAAAAGGATTCTTAACACTTCAAATAAGGCTTCCCTTTCAAAATTGAGGCTTTGTACTGGTAATGGTATTTCCTCCCTAGGTAGGAGTTGCTAAAGGACAACCTTGTGTGTTTCTAGCCCCCAAGGGGAAGTAATATTTCCTCAATCCACCCCTCAATCAACAGGTGTTATGTGAACAATGATGGTAACAGAGGGGAGAAGGCTTCATGGCAAAGTGTTGTTGGAAAAGTAACTAGTTTCGGTCTTCATTATTGTTGTTGTAGTCATTTCAATATGTATCCTATGTAACAAACAAGAAAAGAAAAGAAAAAGTTATTATTATCAAAGCACGGGTTTCATGCTCTTTATTGATGGTCTTCTAGGTAAAAACATGTTCTTCATGCTTCTAGGGTTTGTTAGGTCTTAGTTAGGATTTATTGTCATCAGTCAAAGAGTCAACATCATGTTTATTAGACCCTTTCGGGAAAAATGTATTTTGTAAAAGAATTATTTTTGAGTCTAGAAAGTCTTGGAAACTCCAAAAGTACAAGTCGGCCCTAACAACACCAAGTCAGTCTAAAGGAGGGAATTTGACCCTTGCAAAGGCTATAGAAAGGAGCAGTTCGACCTCATTTGGCACTCACTCACTCCACAAGTTTGATATCAAAAGAAGTTTGATATGTAGCTGGGAGAAGTAGAAAAGGAGAGCAAAGGTCTAGAAGAAGAAAGGTGGACAAAATATCTTGTTTTCTGGGCTCTATCTCTCTCACATGTGCAAAATTCTAGGGTTTTTGGGCTGTAGAAAGAGGCTGAAGTTGCAGGTTCGAATTGTAGAAGGACGAAGTGTAGCATCTTGTAGTTGTATCTGGACCTCGTTGACCTTAGGAGGAGCTATCTTTCTCTAGGAAGGTCTCAGAAGGAGGTTGAATTAGAGTTTTCTTGGAAGTTGCAAGGCCGAAATTGCAGGGTTGAAGTTGTAGTATTAAAGTTGGCAAGTCAAAGTTGCAGTTGTAGCTGGTTGATGCATAACAAAAGGAGGACTTGGAGTAGGGCTGACTTGTTATTAGGAGAAGAACTTAATCTAGGGTTTGGGTCTTTGTATCTCATTTGAAGCAGATTCTAAGAAGATAAGAGTTTTCTGGGTTTTCCCCTTGGAGGGGTTTTGTCGTGGCTAAGACCTATTATTTGTGTCCTCTATTGTTGATGTTTCTATTCTTGATATTTGTTTGATGAAAAGATCTAAGTAAAGAACAACAAGAAGACTAATATTTTTACAAGCAAATATTAAAGTAAAGGGGAATAAGAATTAATTGTTGCCACTTTACATTTTACAACATGGTATCAGAGCTAAGGTGAACAAGGAAGGCAGCTGGAAGGACACTAGAAGGAACTACTTGTCAAGAAAGAAACTCTCAAGAAGAATCATCTGAGAAATACTTAGGGAAGGAGGTCGAAAACCTATTAATCAAGAAGCAAGGTTTGGAAGGAAGCCTGCAAGAAAGTTGTTGGTCTCTCCTAGAAGAAGATTGTGAAGGCATCAAGAAGGTTAGAGACATCATCAAGGAAAATCTTGGCTATCAAGTAAGTATCATTCGATTACATCATGTTTGAATCTACAGGTCATATGGGTTCTTTCTACAAGGAGAGAAATAAGCTTGTTGGAGCATCAAATTACCTAGCATGGAAGAAAAGGGTTGACCTGATACTAATAGAACAAGAAGTAATGGAGTATGTTATTGGGGAAATTATCGAACCTAGCAAAGACAAGACACAAGAACTAGCAAAATACAAGAAAGGGGAAGTAAGGGCTCAAAGGATCATAATCGAGTTCGTTAAAGATTTTCTTGTTCCATTTGTTGCAAATTTAAAAACTTCCAACGCCATGTATGACAAGCTAGTGAACTTGTACTCTGTACATACATCAGGACAAAAGATGTCTTTGCGCAATAAGTTATATGGAAGGAAGAAATCAAAGGATGAGGAAATGGCATTCTTTCTCATGAGAGTCCCTTAGCTAAGAGACCATTTGCAACGACTTGGAGAATCAAACACTGACTTAGAAGTAACCATCTATGTATTAAATGCATTGCCATCAGAATGGAGCAGCTTTGCAACAAGCATCTACTCCAAGAAAGATTCAACTCCCTTTGATGAGTTGTGGGCTCAATATATGTTGGAACAATCAAGGTTCAAGGTAAAAGATGATATTGGATCATATGAGCAGTGACAAGCCTTCTAGCTCGAGTCAAGAAGCTGAAGAAGGGAAAGTTTGGTAAGTCCAAGAAGAAAGACATGTCCAAGGTTCAATGCTTAAAGTGCAATGAGTTTGGACACTTTAAGAGGGACTGTTCAAGCCAACAAAACAACAAAAGAAAGGAAAGGAGTGAAGCTCATGTAGCCGAGGACACGGCAGAACATGAGAAGAAGCCGAAGAAGAAAGAAGTAAAGGATCTTTACTATTAAAGGAGGCACTCTATTTGGTAGGTTCTTTATATAGAATGTTCTTTCCTTTAGGATAAGTATGCATTGTTAAATCTCGATTATGTAGAGCATCATAGGGAGAAGCTTGTGATAGTGGCATATTTAGAGTTTACATGAATAAGTTGCTTTGTAGACATCATCTAGATGGATAGACCTTTTTCTGCCTAGTGTTCATCCAAGTGTTATCTAACATTATGTTAGAGTTTGTCATCTTGTTTAATGGATCATCATGATCCAGGAAGGACCATCATTTTGAAAGATCCTTGGGAAAGCATCATGACAAGGGAAGTAGACATTCCATTTAATGTGGAATCAATACTGTCAAAGGGATAAGGGAATGCAATAGGTCTGAATAAGGAAAATAGCTAGATGATTGGATAAAAGCATAGGAATGCATGTTGAAAGTAAAGCTTTGGATAAGATTCATAAGATCAAGAATCTTATGGAAGAAGGTGGTTATAAAAATATGCTTAAGTATTTATGATGCTTGAAGAAAATAGAATTTGACTTACTTTAGGTTGAATAAAGAATTAAGACTTTATCTATAATATATAACAAAGATTAACATCCAGTGTAATCTCCGGAAAGTCTCTGAAAAGTAAGTTCTAACTTGGTAATCAAGTTCGATCCTTGGGCACTCTGATGTAAGAAGGAAATTTCAAGTGGAGATAGTTGACGAGGATGTTGATGGTTCAAGAAGGTCATCATGATGAGCTAAGTTTGATTTTTAACTGTTGGTTATCTGTTTAACATATTATTTTTCTACGTGGAAAAGGATGTTGCAGGAATACATGATGTCAAGTTGAGGCAACTTCAACTGTATGGATAAAAGGATATTGAGGGAAGCTCAATATCTAGTACCAGGCAGCTATGAAGTCAAGATGTGTTCATCTTGGAAGGTACCAATGCAAGGATATAACCTGAAGGTCAAAGAAGATCACTTTCATAATCAATGTGAAGAATTGGAAAGGCTCAATACAATGCCTTCACGACAAACATGGAAGTGATGAGCAAAACAAATTGACCTGGATGCTATCACAAGATTGAGAAGATGGCTCCATGCTACCTTAGAAGGAAGAAAATCTCGATGCAAGAGATGCGGAAGAAAGGAGCCATGTAGCTATGAAGAACAAGTAGCTGATACTTATGAAGACAAACTATGGGTCTTGTGATGTTGAATTTCTAGTTTGAAAGGAAGTCAAGAATCTCCTTTGGTTTTGAGAAAGAGCAAAGGAGTCTCCTTGTATAGGAGCAAGGATCGATTCTCCAATTAAATAGGAGAATTGGGATGTCCTCTCAGTATGAGAGGGAGTGATGTTGGACATCACATGTGCATTCTCCTCCAGGTGATTTAGAGAGGATGGAGAAGGATTAGATAAGCATTTGTGGTTTCCTTGAGGATTTAACATCCAAGAAAGGAAAGGTACTGTCACTCTTTGAGAATGAGACAAACATTCAGGGGAAGAGTGGTCGAAGAGGACAAATATTCTTTGAGGACTCAAGTATGGAGATCCAAGATAAGAACGGTCCTTAAAGTAAATGCCTTGTGAACATCCAGATGGGGTATGTGCCTTGTAGAGGTAGTCCAATATCACACGTAAAGCCTCCCAACGTAATGCCTCTTGAATGAAGAAGAGCTTGTCTAGTTAGGCCTTAGAGGCAGTGCTGGTCATAATGGTGATACAATATTGCTTATCAATCCAACTCTTCTTGAGAAAACTCTTTAGTTTGAGATATGATGTTGTACTAGTAAATTATGAATTCCTCCCTAGTTAAGAGCGAGTGTTGGAAAAGTAACTAGTTACAGTCTTCATAATTGTTAGTTGTAGAATTATGAATTCCTCCTTAGTTAAGAGTGAGTGTTGGAAAAGTAACTAGTTTCGGCCTTCATAATTGTTGTTGTACTCATTTCAATATGTATCCTATGTAACAAACAAGAAAATAAAAGAAAAAGTTATTATTATTAAAGCATGAGTTTCATGCTCTTTATTGATGGTCTTCTAGGTAAAAGCATGTTCTTCATGCTTCTAGGGTTTGTTAGGTCTTTAGGATTTATTGTCACGAGTCAAAGAGTCAACATCATGTTTACTAGACCCTTCTGGGCAAAATGTATGTAAAATAATTATTTTCGAGTCTAGAAAGTCTTGGAAACTCCAAAGTACAAGTCAGCCTAAAGGAGGGAATTCGACCCCTTGGAAAGGCTATATAAAGGAGCAGTTCAACCTCATTTGGTACTCACTCACTACATAAGTTCGATATTAAAAGAAGAAGTTCGATCTGTAGTTGGGAGAAGTAGAAAAGGAGAGTGAAGGTCTAGAAGAAGAAAGGACGAAATATCTTGTTTTTTGGGCTCTCTCTCACACATGCAAAATTCTAGGGTTCTTCGGGCTACGGAAAGAGGCCAAAATTGCAGGTCCGAGTTACAGTAGGATGAAATGCAACATCTTGTAGCTGGAAGGAAGGGTACTCTATCTGGACCTTGTTGACCTTAGGAGGAGCTATTTTTCTCTAGGAAGGTCTTAAGAGGAGGCTGAATAAGGGTTTCCTTGGAAGCTGCAAGGCCCAAATTGTAGGGTCGAAGTTGTTGAGAAATCTACGGGCAACTAGAGTAGGTGATTTCTCTTACTTTGATAATTGCTTGTGATGTATTTTTACTTAACTTGATTAACTTATTCTTTCAATTGATTATTATTATTTTCTTATCATCAAACAACTACCAAACAATGAAAGAATAACGAGACAAGAGGACACAAAATGTAGGCTGCGAGCTAGGGCCAAAACCTCTCCTCTTGAGAGGAAAACCCATAAGAATTTTTCTCTTCTTATAAAATCTTCAAGTGACGAATTCCAAGACCTAAGACCCTTGACAAAGAACCCTCCAAGGCCAAGTCAACCTTCCTTCTTGATGATATTTCCTTACACAACTTATAGCAACAACTTTACCTTCTGTTAATTTTAGGTATGTTCTATGCTTAGAGCAATTTATTTCAATTTTCACAGTTAGCTCAGTATCTTTTCTAGATTAGCAATCACATCATCATTAAAGTAAACTACAGATAGAACATAAACATAAATCACAGAAGACAAGCCAAGACAAGAGGACACAAGATGTGGTGCTAGCCAGGGACAAACCCCAATGTGGGGAAACCCTTGATCAATTGTTCTTATATGTTCTTCAATAGTTCAGCAGAGAGAGAGAGTGTACGTTTACAACAGAAGTCAACTCTTTGACTTATCTAGATAAGAGCATAGATCATCTCTAAGAAGATGATACATGAGATCAGTTGAAGACATGCTGCTTCAGCTGATTCTCCAAGGCGACTCCTTCACCTATCGTTGTGCTGCATTTCGTCATCATGCTGCACCTCACCGCGCTGCACCATGCTGCACCCATCATAACTATGTTGCATCTCATCACGCTTGATTAAGCATGATTGTACCCATCACTGTATTGCATTATGTGCCATTGCTGCACCATGTTGCCATACTGACCTATGTGTTGGCTGCATCTTGCTTGCTTGTTGTCCCTTGCTTGCTTGTTGTCCCTAGCATGCTTGTTGTCGTTAGCATGCTTGTTGTTGCATGCTAGTTGTAACATTGCATGCTTGGTGTATTTGCTGCTAAGTACCATACAACTGTCCCAATGTTAGTTAGTTGTCCCTTGCATGTTGCCCTCCTTTGGAGATAGATGCTCTGGCTGTTCTGGCAATTCCCGGCAGTTCCGGTAGTTCCAGCAATTTTGGAAATTCTGGCAGTTCCGGCAGTTTCAACAATTCCGACTGTTCCTGGCAGTTCCGACTTCTGCCCTCTGTGTCAGCTTTCTCGTCTGTTCCCGACAGTTCTGACAGTTCCCAGCAGTTCCGGCTTTTCCCGGCAGTTCTGACAGTTCCCAACAGTTCTAGCTTCTACACTCTGCGTTAGCTTTCTCGGCTGTTCCGGCTTCTGCCCTCTGTGTCAACTTTCCCGACTGTTCCGACAGTTCCTAACAGTTTTGGCTATTTCCGGCAGTTCTGAAAGTTCCGGCTTTTCCCGGCAATTCCAGCAATTCCCGGCAGTTTGGGCTATTCCCGGCAGTTCTGGCTTTTCCCGGCTATTCCCGGTAGTTGCGACTTTTCCCAGCAGTTCCGGCGATTCTCGGCAGTTCCGACTTCTGCCCTCTGCATCAGCTTTTTTGGTTGGTCCGGCTTCTGTCCTTTGCGTTAGCTTCCCCGGCTGTTCCGACAGTTCTGGCTATTCCTGGGAATAGCCGGAATTTCCGGAAATGTCGGGAACTACCAGAACTGCCTGGAATAGCCGAAAATGTCGAGAATAACCGGAATTGTCGGAACTGTTGGGAATAGCCGGAATTGTCGGGAATAGCCGGAACTGCCGGGAATAGCTGGAACTGCCAGGAAAGCTGATGCAGAGGGCAGAAGCTGGAACTGCCAGAACTGCCATGAATAGCCGGAACTACCAGGAAAAGCCGGAACTGCTGGGACTGCTGGGAATAGCCGGAATTGCCGGAACTATCGGGAACAACCGGGAATAGCCGGAATTGCCGGAACTATCGGGAACAACCGAGAATAGCCGGAATTGCCAGAACTATCGGGAACAACTGGAATTGCCAAAACTGTTGGAACAGGCGAGAAAGATGACGCAGAGGGAAAAAGCTGGAACAGCCGGGAACAACCGGAACTGCCGGGGAACTGTTGGAACAGCCAGAGCATCTGTCTCCGAAGGACAACAAGCATGCTAGGGACAACAAGCAAGCTAGAATAGCTAGTACTGCCGAAAATGTTGGGAACTGCCAGAACTGCATGGAATAGCCGGGAATAGTCGGAACTGCCGGGAATAGTCGGAATTGCCGGGAATAGCCGGAACTGTCAGGAAAGTTGACGCAGAGGGCAGAATCCGGAACTGCCGGGAATAGCCGGAACTGCCGGGAAAAGCTGGAATGTTGGGACTGTCGGGAATAGCCGGAATTGTCGGAACTGTCGGGAACAACCGGAATTGCCGGAACAGGCGAGAAAGATGACGTAGAGGGCAAAAGCCGGAACAGTCGGGAACAACTGGAATTGCAGGGGAATTGTCGGGGAACTGTCGGAACAGCCAGAGCATCTGTCTCCGAAGGACAACAAGCAAGCTAGGGACAACAAGCAAGCAAGATGTAACCATCACATAGGTCAGTATGGCAACATGGTGCAGCAATGACACATAATGTAGTTCAGGGATGGGTACAGTCATGATTAATGAAGCATGATGAGATGCAACATAGCGATGATGGGTGCAGCATGGTGCAACACGGTGAGGTGCAGCATGATGACGAAATGCAACACAGTGATAGGTGAAGGAGTCACCTTGGAGAATCAGTTGAAGCAGCATGTCTTCAACTGATCTCATGTATCATCTTCTTATTAGAGATGATCTTGCTCTTATCTAGATAAGTCAAAGTGTTGACTTTTGTTGTAAACATACTATCTCTCTCTCTCTCTGGCTGAACTATTGAAGAACATATAAGAAGAAATGATCAAGGGTTCCCCACATTGGGGTTTGTCCCTCGCTAGCGCCACATCTTGTGTCCTCTTGTCTTGGCTTGTCTTCTGCGATTTATGTTTATGTTCTATCTGCAGTTTACTTTAATGCTGATGTGATTACTAATCTAGAAAAGATATTGAGCTAACTATGAAAATTGAAATAAATTGCTCTAAGCATAGAACATACCTAAAATTAACACTTTGAGATATCTCAACACATGCTTCGCACCAACCCAGTGCACTCTGGTCGGTTCCACCGTGAACTGACTTAGTTGGTTGACTACAAAACAAATATCAGGTCGTGTGTTGACCAAGTACATCAACAACCCAATGAGCTTCCTGTATACTGTAGGATACACTCACTCTGCTCTACTAGCATCCACCTTCCTCCAGTTTGTGACTAGAGGTGTGGCCATGGGCTTGCAATCTTGCATATGAAATCTCTAAAGAATCTCTGTAGTGTACTTTCCCTGTCCCAAGAAGATCTCGCTATCATCCTGCCAAACCTCCAAGCCAACGAAATAGTGCATAAGCTCCATATCCTTCATCTCAAACTGCCTTGCAAGGTCCTCCTTGCAATCTTGGATCAAGCTCTCATCTCCAATCAATATAAGGTCGTCGACATAGAGAACTAGAATGAGCAGAAGCCCTCCAACCATGATGTAATATAAGCCGACATCTGCCTCACTCTTAGTGAATCCCAATCCTCAAACGTAGCCTTCAATTCAAGCGTACCATGCTCTCAGGACTTGCTTGAGTCCATAAAAAGCTCTCTTCAGCCTGCACACTTGTGTCTTTGCTAAACTGCTCAAATCCCTCTGGCTGTGCCATATAGATCTCCTACTCAACCACTCCATTAAGGAAGGTTGTCTTCACATCCATCTGGTAGATCTTCCACCCCATCTGTGTTGCAAGTGCCAGAATTATCCTGATGGATGAATACCGTGCTACTGGGAAAAAGTATCCTCATAGTCTATGCCCTCAATCTGTGAGAAGCCCTTGGCCACAGACCTAGCCTTGTATTTCTCCATACTCCCCCCATCTGCTCCATGCTTCACCTTGTACACCCATCTCGATCCAACTACTGATTTCCCCTCAAGTCGTGGAATAATATGCCAAACATCACTCTTCATGATAGAGGAATAGTCCACCATGGCATCTTGCCAAACTTGCTAAGAAGTTGCCTCCTTATAAGAAGAGGGCTCAGTGTCCACCAACTCTATCATCAGTGCCATATAACCCGTGTACCTCTGTGGTTGTTTACTCTGCCTAAACATGGTGCTAGGAGTCTCGACTTGATCTTGAGCCTCTTGAATCAACCTCTCGGCCCACTTGGCCTTCTTCCTCCCTACGAGGGGTGGCCTTGGTTGATTTGCTTTCTCTCGGCCTGGTTTCTTCTCCTTATCCTACTGCAAATCTTGTTGTGCTACCCTCTTGCCACTAGACTATGTTTATGGCTAACTCTGAGGTGTTGATTATGACTCTTGTTTGTGAGCGAGTAGCTCATCCTCAGGCACTGCAATCTGCTCATGCTCTAAGGAAACTCTTAGAGCCTGATCCTCCTAGAATCTCACATCATGCCTAAGAACTATCTTCCTGAATCCTAGAAGATACACCCTGTATGCCTGAGCTGTCTCACTATATCCCATGAAAATTCCCTTTTCTGCTGTGGGATCTAGCTTCTTCCTATTATCCTTGGACACATGACAGTAGACCTATGTGCCAAAGACCAGAAGTGTGAAACATTAGGTTTCTTGTCTGTGAAAGCCTCCTCTAGTGTAACCCGTCCAAGCACCGTGTGTGGACTCCTGTTCTGCAAAAGTATTGCAGTGTTGCATGCTTCTGCCCACAAGAACATAGGCAACCTCTGATCATGCAACATAGCCTTGGTTGCTCCAACAACACTTTTGTTCTTCCTGTCAACCACCCCATTCTGCTAAGGGCTATGAGGTGCTATTAACTCTCTTCTAATACTTTCCTTTGCACAAAACTCTTTGATGGCATTGGAGATATATTCTCCACCATTTTAACTTCTCACTGCCTTGATTTTCTTCCCAATCTGCTTCTCTACCAAGGCCTTAACTTGTATAGATTCTTCAATCTGCTTCTCTACCAAGGCCTTAACTTGTATAGATTCTTCATCCTTGTTGGAAATACTGAGAGGAGGGGTGAATCAGTATTTCTTTTACCCACTATTGTTTTACCAGTTAAAACATATATATTCAAAACACAAGATGAACAACAAGAATAAATACTTTTATTAATATAAACTGTGCAGTAAAATAGATACAATATATAGATGGTTACAATCCGTTGCCAAGCTCCAACTTGGACTTTGGTGAGGCTCCAACCTCCAGAGCACCAACTCTATTTCGCCAAGACACCAATCTTGGACTTAGGAGCACAAACTCCCAAGGACTTCAATCCTTCCTTCTTCTGAGGCATTAACCCCAAGGACTCCAATCCTACTTACTTCTGAGGCATCAGCCCCAAGGACTCCAATCCTTCTCACTTCTGAGGCACCAGCCCCAAGGACTCCAATCCTTCTCACTTCTGAGGCACCAGCCCCAAGGACTCCTATCCTTCTTGCTTTTGAGGCACCAGCCCGAAGGACTCCTATCCTTCTTGTTTCTGAGACACTTTTGATAATAATGTTCTACTCTCAAAACTCTTCTTTGCTGAGTTCTGTCTGGTTATAGTTTCTTTGTAGTCTCCAAGCCACAACATCAATGACAACCAATCTTCTCTTGAAGGAGTCTTTACAACTCTTCCTACCATTCACACAGAGTCGCCAATAGCTGACCTCTGATCATATCTCCACACTGCTTTAGTGAGTCCACTACAACTACACTAAAACTCTGCATAAGATCCTGCTTTCAGTGCAAGCATATGTTCTAAAGTCACGGTGAATGTTTCAGCAAGACTGCTTCTCTGCTGGCAACTTCTACCTTCCGAATGCCTCCTGTCCTGTTGGTCCTTCGACCCTAATTTTGTTCTGCTGGACCCTCTTTCTGTTCTGTTGTTTCCTCCAACTATTTCAACAGTGTTCAACAACTGTAGCAGCGTTCACCAGCATTCACCAGCAACTTCATACAACGCTTAACCAGCTCTGCTGCTTCTGCTACCTCACATTCTGGTTCTTCACAACACCAACAGCCACAACAGTTCTCTGTTTTTACTGTTTTATACATTCCCATGCCTTTTTCCATTCGTTTCTACTTACACCGCCTCTTAGATTTCCTCAACGCTCGCTGTCATTTCCTCTGTGCTCGCTTGCTTCTTCAGCTTCCCATCTTTGGTTTCCTCTGTCTATTCGTGTTCACATGACACATTGAATCAATGGCCAGGTCCAAACGATCCACGGGGAACCCATCTTCCCTGTTTACCGTAATAGTGCTCTGTTTGGCAATGATGTCGGGCATACACAGAGTTCTGCTTCATTTAACGGACAACCACGTCCAATCGCAATCACTATCGCCATGAATCAGCCTCTTGAACTATCGGGAGCGTTATCGTATCCATTTCTGCCTCAGAGGCCCGTGCAGGCCAAATATCAATTACACAGGAAATATGAGCAAAAACAGTCAAAAAAGACTAAAGGGCGGACTTCAGGAAATATTACACCCGCACCTATTCCTGTATCGGGTCCATGATTAAATTGCAATCGACGATTCATGACTCCCGAGGGTCCTTTATATATCAGACCCATGACTCCGCCAATGGCCGATGGCCGATCCTCCACTGCTCCGATGGATCGGATGCGATATGGTATTAACCATGGCTTATATGCCTGTTGGGTCCACAACCTTATCGCAATCGGCGCTTTCATGTGGCAATGCTTCTCAGCTTGCGATATAGTGACGGATGTGATATTGCATTGAGTCAGTTGTGATATTCCATCGGGTCCGCATCTATATATATATATATATATATATATATATGTATGTATGTATGTATCTCTATCAGCGATCACAAGGAAAGGGCCGCTTAACACTATATTACCTCCGCTCCGAATTCCCGATGCGATAATCGCTATCAGCGATCGGAATGGTCCACTTGACATACTGTAACGCCGCTCCCGAAGTGCCGATGCGATATAATATTATGTACCAGACCCGATACAACTCAACGCTCTCGTTCATAAAAATTCAAGTCCGCTTTCCACCTTCGATAGTGTATTTGCCTATGTACATGCCTTAGCCTCCGTTTGCGCCTCCGATAGTGTTAAACACATATATGCATAGTTTTTGGCCTCCGATAGTGTATTCCTTTGGCATTGTTGCTTCGATAGCTGTGAATGCATATATAGATGGGTTTTCTTCTCTGATGGCTCCCGATAGTGTTATCTGTGGCATATATGGCTCTGTTTGCTGTTAAACGCATCCATTGCTCCTCCGATGGCTCTTGATAACTTTGCCTACTTCCTATATGGTTTCGATGGCTCTGTTTATATATTGCTCCATTTGCTCCTCTTCTTTGGCATATATGTATGGTCTATAAATATGGCTCCGATAGCTTTGTTTTGGCATATATTACAAGCATTGTTCCTCTTGCTCTGATATTCCCTTCGATGGCTCTATTTGCTTTGTTTGCTCCTCTTGCTCCAATGTGGCTCCTCTGGCTTGGCAATGTCTTTCAAGGCCCTTCTTTGATACCTTCATACTCTGCCTTTTCCGATATGCCTCTCTTGCTCTGATATTCTACAATATGCTTTGATGTGACTTTGTTGTTAACTCCTCCATTAATAGACTCTTGCTTATGGCTTGGCTATCCTGATGGCCTTGCTCCTGTCTCTTCATGGATCTGTTCTGCTTCCCCTTAGCTTCATGTCATCCTCTAGTATCCAGAATATTGCCATATTGACATCAATGACAACCTAGGTCAACAATCCTCGCACCTATCTGCTTCACTATCACTGAAGCTAGATGCTTGAGGTAAGACTTACCTATGCTAAAGACAACATCATATCCTTTATCCTCAAGGATAGCTAGTGAAACCAAGTTCTTCTTCAACCCTAGAACATATAGAACATCTTTGAGATGAAGGGAATTACCTCACTCCCTCTGAAAGTTGACAATATCAACTCCCTTGGTAGCATACTTGCCATTATCTCCAAGGTCAATATTCACCTACAAATCCTTCTCACCAACTGGCTGAAATACTCCCTGTTCCTAGTCATATTAAAGGAGGCTCTTGAATCAATATACCATGTGTTGCTCCCTATTGAGCTTGCCATGCAAGTTATTAATGAGAAATCCTTCTCAAAATGAGAGGCAAACCCATCTACCTCAGTTGATGCAACAACATGATCCTTACTGGATTCCTCCTTCTGATTAGGACAATTAGAAGCATAGTGCCCAACATCATGGCAATGGAAGCACTTGATCTTTCTTAGAATTTTTTTCTTCTTGTCATTCTTCTAACTGTGCTCGCCCTTCCCTTTGCCTTTCTTTCCTTTGGATTTACCTGCAAGAGCAAGATTCTCCTCTTCCTTCTCAACCTTGGAACCCTCGCCAGTACTGCTAGAAGCCTCAACTAGTTTGAGCCCTCACTCTTCTTGAGTGAAGTCACTCCACATGTGTTCCCAATCTGACAACTTATCTCGTCCAGTAATCCATTGCGCACTCCTTGAATCCATTTATAGCCAAGTCGTACTAGCTCTCCATCCACCAGCTGCTCTCCCACAACTTCTAGGCTCTAGCTCATCATAGACTCCTTGAATTATGGTGAGATAGGAAGTTATATTCTCACCCTTCTACATCTTGATTGTTCTCAGCTTCTCCTTGAGAATGTTCTCTTGATTCTCGAAAGGGTATTGATAGAGCTTGACTAAGGCATCCTACATTTCCTTAGTTGTATGAGGGAGTACATGATCTCGAAGTCCATCTAGGATCATCCTCTTGGTTTTGGCCATTTGCCTTTGGAAAAGCCTTAACTTGTCTGGATTTGGAGGTTCTACAACACCTTTCTTTACATAATCCTTCAGCCCAAATTCGTCCAACAAGAACTTTATCCAGACTTTCCAAACACCAAAACATGAGGTGTCGTCAAGTCTATCTTATTCTCTCAATCCTATTCTTGTGTGTGTCATCTTTCAAACTTGAAAGTTGTGCGCTGGTCGATTCCTCTTCATTGCTCTAATACCATGTAGAAATTCCAAGAAATTATGATATGCTAATATGAACAATTTGAAAGACACTTTCTTTTCATATAAACACAAAACTTCTCTACGAAATTTGCAGCGGAATAGAATAGAAATAAATGCACAATTCAAACAAGAGAACACAACAATTTTTCTAGGGAACCCAACTAGGAAAACCCTCTTGCTTGAGAATTTTATTGAAGAAGAATGAGCAATAGATCTCTTACAAATACACTTGCTTTAATAGAGAATACAATGACCTCTCAGCAATAGTCTAGACTTGAAACAACCTGCAAGATGCTGACCCTGCTTCCCTAAATCTATGCACACTATAAGCCCGAATTCTTTGTGTAAATCGAGCTCCTATCAAATAGGGAAATTCCCTATTTCTATGCGCACTTCTAAGGGGTCTTCCTGCTTCCCTAAACCTATGCACACTATAAGCCCGGATTCTTCGCTTAAATCGAGCTCCTATCAAATAGGGAAATTCCCTATTTCTATGCGCACTTCTAAGGGGGTCTTCCTCCTTCAACAATTTGCACAAGAAAACCCCTTGGCTTCTTTCTCTCACAAGCTCACACAAAATTATGATACAAAGTGTGCTTTCTTTCCTTCTTTTATAGCAAATTCGAATGACTAAGTTTAGTGAGTTTCTAATCAAGGAACGATGTTGTGATTGATTGAGTTAACTAAGTGAAAACTCAAGCAATTATTCTTGTCCCAAATCTAGGACTTGAAACTCAACCACTTGTCTTTTTCCTCAATCAACTGCACTAGAAGACAAGTAACTCGTCCTTCCACTTGAATATTAGTTAACTGCATCATAGCTCATCCTAATTTTTAGGGAATCTCCTAATTTTTAAGAAATCGAGCATGCCAAAGAAGAAACTCGAATTTGACTCCTTGAATTAAGGCACAAATCAAGGAATCGATTTCTTGCTAGTATTTTCAACAATATAGAGCAAGGTTAAAGGGGAAGCATCTTGCTTTTATTTTATCTGTAAGTTCCAGGATCTCTGATTCCTATAAAAGGATGCAAAGCTTGAATTAATATGTCTTTTCTCCATGTAAGACCACCTGGTGTAAGATCATTTTGTGTAAAAGTTGCACCTAAAATTTGCTCAAATTGTGAACGCCATGACTAACGACAACTCGCTTGCCCTCAAACTCGATTTGCCCATCACGTGCTATACCCATCTAAATCTGGTCGTTTGATCTATAATATAAGACTATTTTCTGAGCAATTGTTATATAATATTTTTTTTTGTTCAACTAGGGAAGCCATAATTCAATTGAGACATAAACCTATCTTAGTGGAAGGTAACTACTATAGCCTCCCACATCCAACATCCAAAACCTATCTGAGTGGAGGGTAACTACTATAGTCTCCCATATCCAAAACCATTGTAGCATCCCATGTCTAGAATTATTGTTGTAGGTATGTCTAGCAACATGTTTCTTCCATTCATCTCCTAACTTATTCCCATGCCAACATTCCTCCAATCACATTGTATTAGAAGTGAAAGGTGAGAGAAAAGATCAGAAAGTTAAAAGCGATTTGACATGAGAAATATTTGCAGTCTCAATTACACAGCAATCTCAGAGAACAAGTCGTTTGCCCTCAAACTTGATTTGCCCATCATGTGCTATACCCATCTAAGTCTGGTCTTTGATCTATAATATAAGACTATTTTCTGTGCCATTGTTATATAATTTTTTTTTTTTTGTTCAACTAGGGCAGCCATAATTCAATTGAGACCTAAATCTATCTTAGTGGAAGGTAACTACTATAGCCTCCCACATCCAACATCCAAAACCTATCTGAGTGGAGGGTAACTACTATAGTCTCCCATATCCAAAACCATTGTAGCATCCCATGTCTAGAATTATTGTTTCAGGCATGTCTAGCAACAGGTTTCTTCCATTCATCTCCTAACTTATTCCCATGCCAACTTTCCTACAATCACATTGTATTAGAAGTGAAAGGTGAGCGAAAAGATCAGAAAATTAAAAGCGATTTGACATGAGAAAATATATTTGCGTCTCAAGTACACAACAATCTCAGAGAACAACCGTTGAAGTGATCTGCAAGGATTTGCAGTAATATATAGCAATCAGTTATTTGCTTTTCCAAAAAGCAATCTGCAAACTCCCAATGCCATTCCCCAGATATTACTCATCTTTCAGGTAGACACTGATACACAGATATGGATCACAATCACAGATAAGGTTTGATTTGGGGTCATTATTTGGTGAGACCTTGTCACAATCACTAGACCACAAGTTGTCCAACTTGTAACTTGCTGAAATATCATAATATTTCAACCATATATGCTTTAATTATAAGGCCAACAGAACAAAATACAAGAAGTGACAAAATAGACTTATCACCATGTTGACACAAGCAAATTTCCCTTGTCAACTCAAAAGCTGGTGACTCAAATGATAGCAAGAGGAACAGTTCACTATTGCCACCAGAATGAACCAGAGGTAGACCCTTTCAACTCTCCCTTGAAGTGGAAAGATCCAATTGTTGGGAACATTTCCCTATCATAAAATTGATAAGCTGAAAAAAGATTTGTACATGAGAGAATTGTCTCCTGAGGTATATGAATAATCAGAGATTTTGAACCACATAGAGCAGCTTACAAGCGATCAAGAAACTCCTTGTTTCATACTGGACATTGGCACTGTGAGAATAAACACCATAACGAGAGAAAAGTCCACAAGTTATACTGTTCACAGACTCAAACACTAACAAAACTGGGAGGGGAGGGAATAGTTCACAGCCAGTCTCAGCTCAACAAGAGTATTGTAGTTTTGGCCAACAATGGCTTGTAAAATAATAAGATCCTTAGTGAATCTTCTGCTTGCAATGTCTTGCCATTCTCTTGAGGTGAAGAATTCTCAAACTATATTTCATCCCTACCAGATAAACTTTGGTAAAAACAATGACAAAAACTCATGTGGACACAAATCCAAATTAAAGATCAGATAAAAGACAACCAGAACTATTATTAACACAAGAGTTTTATCTGTTAAAAGTGGATATTCTTTACCCAATCCAAGGCTACAGTTGTCGCTAGAATTGGGCATAGTCGACTATTTGGTTTAGGGACTTGATTTATCACGACTGTAAATGCAGAAAATCTCCCCATCAGACCATTTAGGCAAAACAATATTTTCATCATCATGATATACATAAAACACCACAACATTTTTAAGTATCGCTGTAATGTTTGGTTAATTTTTTTTCTTAACAAACTTCCTTCAGCCTAGATGCGAAGCCTGAGGGGTGTATGTTTCTGCTGTGCCTGAACTAGGCATTGCAGGGATTGCTCAAGACAATTGAACAGTGAAGCTACAGGAGAAGCATTATGTTCAGCGCCATGTATCATGGACGTGTGCGGTATTAGCTTCGCCCCAAAATTCTAGGGTTACATCTTTTGGAATTTCATTCCTTTCATGATAGAGCCCATTAGGTCCGAGTGATCCCCATCAGACCACTTAGGCAAAACAATATTTTCATCATCATGATATACATAAAACACAACAACATTTTTAAGTATCACTGTAATGTTTGGTTAATTTTTTTTTTCTTAACAAACTTCCTTCGGCCTAGATGTGAAGCCTGAGGGGTGTATGTTTCTGCCGTGCTTGAACTAGGTATTGCAGGGATTGCTCCAGACAATTGAACAATGAAACTACAGGAGAAGCATGGATGTGTGTGGTATCAGCTTCGGCCCCAAAATTCTAGGGTTACATCTTTTGGAATTTCATTCCTTTCACGATAGGTCCGAGTGTTGAACCTGGGAGCGTCCGACCTGAGCATCCTTTTTGATTGATTGTCTGGCCCCTGCTGCCTTATTTCCTCTGATACCACTTGTAACACACCCGCTTGATAGAGCCCATTAGGTCCAAGTGTTGAACCTGGGAGCGTACGAAGTTTCAAGTTTCCATATAGCATAGGATTTTGTCTTGGCTTATCTTTCATATGAATAGGATGATATGATCAATGGATTATCTGACACTCAAACGTGTGCAGAGTAGTATTGACGGACCCCATATGTTAAACCAAGGCTTCTAGATACGATATGATCAATGGATTATCTGACACTCAGACGTGTGCAGAGTAGTATCGACGGACCCCATATGTTAAACTAAGGCTTCTAGATGAGCTTACAGATGAGCAAGTACGGGAAATTGACTGAATCACTGATTGTGGTCTCTCAGGTTGCCTGACACAGTGCATGTGAGCAAGGCATGCAATCATCCATCTATTACAGAATGATTGCATCTATTACAGAAAACACCAAAGGTTGACATACTTCACAATTTTATGTGCTACAAATTCTGTCGATATTGATCCAAACAAGTAACCTGCTATTTCTTGCAGGTAGTCAGACTGATATACACCAATTCTGGTGTTGGTGTTTTATCACTGATATCCAATGCTTTTCATAAGCTATAAAAATGGCCGTGGAGTGACCGGACTCCATATAAAAGGGTGGGGTTTTGTTAGTAGTTGTTGTTTGCTTCCTTCTTATTTTAGCTTGTTTTATTTATTTATTTGTTAGTTATACTTTTGGATACATAATTTGCAGCTGTATTTTATGTAGTAATGATTGACGAGTAACAAAGAGTTAGTATTTTGTTCCAGACTCTACAACGAGTATTCCACCACAGATGTGGCAGCCAGCTAGTGGGATTGTTATGAATAATGACATTGGTGATACAAATCCAGTAGAAGCCGCTGCTTGTATAGCTTTGTTTAAGAATGATTCCTGTCCGATGTCTGCTTCCGGTGGCAAGGTCTCCTTATTCAATATGGACATTTAAGTGGCAAGGTCTCCTTATTCAATATGGACATTTAAGGTAATAGATCCTTTTACCTAAAGACCAGTTTCATTTTAATGTTTCCGATTATATATATAATTTCATTTTTGGTACATTGGTCTGCTTAGGGGCTTATCCTCTAATGTTTCACCTTCAATTTTCACATATTATGTGGGTAATGGTGTTCATTTCAGGATCACTATAGAAGGTTCTTGTGTAATGTTGCTCACTATTTCAAGGCCCAATCTGTCTAAATCAATGGTTTCATGACATAGTGATTCATTGCAAGTCATGACAACTTTCTTGTGACCTCCTCCTGCAGCCACTTTTCTGGCTTTCCACCCTCAAAACAATAACATCATTGCAATTGGCATAGAGGATTCATCAATTCAAACATACAATGTTCGAGTTGATAAGGTGCTGCCTGTGAATATATCATTAAATTGATGTTGACGAGGCGCTGCCTTGTGAATATATCATTAAATTTAAAATTCTTATCATTTTTCTTCATTGCTCCCTTTTACCAAAAATACCCCTTTCAAGTGGCATGCTCTGAACTTGAACTTGCTGCAAGTTTTGAAGATAAAAACAAAGCTCAAGGGCCACCAAAAGAAAACCAAGGGCCTAGATTTTTCACATGTTTTGAATGTGTTGGTGTCTTCTGGAGCTGATGCCCAGGTATCAGCTCCAAGTATATGGTTTCTTTTATTATTATATATAGTCTGACTCCATGATGTCCACTTTAAAGTTTACATAAATATACCGATTAGAAATGTTCATGTACTCACAACCACGTCTTTTGGCAGTTGTCTGGGGCATAGATGGGGGGGTCAAGCGGAAGGAAAACAATTGTACCAGTACAGCCAGGAAGATCATCACCCCCAGTCGGGGATACAACAGTACAGTTTCATAATGATTAAATTCACTTAGTGGTTGTGCATGAGAGCCAAGTAGAAATGTTCATGTACTCGCAACCACGTCTTTTGGCAGTTATGTCTCACGGGCATAGATGGGTGGGACAAGCGGAAGTAAAAAATTGTACCAGTACAGCCAGGAAGATCATCACCACCAGTCGGGGATACAACAGTACAGTTTCATAATGATTAAATTTACTTATTGGTTGTGCATGAGAGCCAGCTTACTATATATGATGCTTCCAAGTTGGAGCCCTTGCACTATGTAAGTACTTGTAAGCAGTCTTGAATTCAAGCATACACAGTTATATAATGTCAGTTACCTTCTGTATCTGATTGAAAACCTTGCTACATGGTTGCATTACAATGTTCTGCTCATGGTTCCCTATCTCCTCCTATTTCAAGTGCCATATACTGATGTGACAGCGTCAGTTTATGTGATCTTCTGTGATGGTACAGTTGGCGCAGTTGGCGAGCTTCTATGATGGTGCAGTTGAAGTGTTTGATGCAGGAAACTTGATGCATTACTGTAGCATTGCACCTTCTGCATATTTACCATCGGGAATGACCAGGTAAATGGGCTCTTTCATTCTGTCATGGATTTTTTTTCAGATTTGGCTTTTGACTAAGGACATATTATGATTTAATTTATTTTTTAAGGCATATTATGATTTAATTTATTGTTTGCGTTATTTATGCCGCAGTAATGCCTATCCTCTAGTGGTTGCATCACATCCATCCGAACCGAATCAATTTGCTCTTCCAATGACAGATGGAGTTCATGTTATTGAGCCTTCAGGAAATGGGGTGTTGGACCTCCCCCAGATAATGGAACTGTCGGTTTAAATCCAACATTAAGTAACCAAGGTTCGGAACCACCCTCAAGGTAGTTCAATGGAACATAGAGCTGTCGGATCAAATTCAACATTTAAGTCACCAAGGTTTGGAACTACCCTCAAGGTAGTTCAATAGTTCAATGGGAACATAAGAACAAGTGTCTACCGACTCTTTATTTACAAGAATACCATGAATAATGGTACCGTATTGTCATTGAAATGTCTCACTTGTGTTCCAGTTTTTGAGGCATTCTATCAAGATTTTAATTTTAATCAGATACCTTCAGCACTGTAGGAGGTTAAGCAACTTTAAATCATACTTAAATGAGTATCTAGGTGCAGTTGTGGTCACTTTTTTTTCTAGGTCGTGTAAAAAGTGAAAGCCTGTCATTGCAGCATAATCCATGAAATATTCTTTCCGAGAGTTTCCCAGTTTCTATTTTTAACCCTTTCTTTTCTTTGTACCACGAGTATTTTTCATATGTTAATGTGCATTCAGGCAAAGCTGGTTTTTGAGAATTTTTCATATTGTATTTTATCAACTCAATCAAAATTTTTGGGTTGAATACTATTGGAGCTCAAATTGAAATAAAAAAGTAACTATGCATGAATTATGCATGAGTTTCTGGAATTGACTCAACGATTCTCGTCAAACTTTCTTGTTTGATGACTATTGTTTATCAATATTTCTTGTTTCATGACTATTGTTTAAATATTGATATGTTTAAAATCTACTGAAAATAGTTGATGAGATACTGCTCATATTTTTTCATTGCTGCAGCTTTTGTTTTTTTCATTGCTGCAGCTTTTGTGAAAATAGTTGATGAGATACTGCTCATATTTTTGATGACATTGTCGTTATTGTTTGGTGAATATCGTTTAAACATAATGATACAAATATTCATTGCTGCAGCTTTTGTGAAAATAGTTGATGAGATACTGCTCATATTTTGATGACATTGTTGTTATATTTTGATGACATTGTTGTTATTGTTTGGTGAATATCGTTTAAACATAATGATACAAATATCTTTGAAAACAGTTGATGGTATATTATACAAATATCTTCGAAAGCAGTTGATGGTATATTATACAAATATCTTCGAAAGCGGTTGATGGGATATTGCTCATAATTTTTCATCGCCGCACCCTTTGCGTTTTGTTTGTTTTGTTTTTGATGGACTTGCTGTTTTTGTTTGATGATTATTGTTTAAAGATATAGATGTATCTACTGAAAATAGTTAAAGATATGGATATATCTACTGAAAATAGTTGATGAGATACTGCTCATATTTTTTCA
>APFE030354831.1:6152-16527 GCA_000404065.3 Pinus taeda | reverse complement strand
ATTCGAGTCAAACCAGAAATGAGAAAGGTTTTATCCTCAAACTTGATTTGGCCAATGAATTTGACAGAGTGAGACACTCCTTCCTCTTGGCAGCTTTGAAGAAGATGGGATTTGATGACCGCTTTCTCAACCTCATTCGAGCCTGCATTTCGGGGCCATGGATCTCCCCTCTTGTAAATCACAGACCTGGAGAAGTTTTCCAATCCTCCAGAGGCCTCCGACAAGGTTCCCCCTCTCACCTTATCTCTTCATTCTAATGGTTGAATCCTTCAGCAGAGCGTTGGACTTTAGCCAGAGGGTTGGCTTAATCATAGGAATAAAATTTGGGGATGGGTTCAAGAACATAAATCATTCACAATTTTCCGATGACACCCTGCTGATTGGAGGGGCCTCCACCACAATAGCCAAGCGCTTCAAATCTTTCCTCAACAAATACATGAGCTACTCTGGCGGAATGGTAAATAATTTGAAATGCTGCATATATGGCTGGAACACAATAGTACAGGTGCTTCACAATATCGCCATCATCTTTGGAGTCACGTGCCAGTATGATTGGACTCACTTCTTTTACTTGGGCATGCCTGTAAGTGCTAGACCTTTGAGAGTAGAAGTCTAGGACACATTAGTCGACAAAATGAAAAGAAAAGTTCAACAGTGGGGATCTATTTGGCTCAACCCAGCGGGTTTCCTCACTCTTCTTAAGTCAGGTATATATTCTCTCCCCCTATATCATTTTTCTCTTCTTCAAGCTCCGACCTCCTTCCACAACAAAATGGAAATCGTCCTTCACCAGTTCCTATGGCAGGGGGGGAAAATGATAAAAAAGAAATTCAACTTGATTAATTGGAAGCAGGTGATCTAGCCCCAAGACTGAGGAGGTATTGGAATTAGATCTCCTAAATTTCTCAATTTAGCCTTTGGAGGCAAAATTGTCTGGAGACTCATTACTACACTCCCAGCATGGTGGAAAAAAGTTTTGGAAATTAAATACCTCAATTTTCCTAGACAACAGCTTCTTGATCGAGATATTCCCAATAGAAAATCCTCCAAAATTTGGCGATTATGCAAGAGAACAATTCCACTAATTGCTCAAAATACTTCAAAAATCCCCAAGGGAAGTGCAAGCATCAATATTGGAGCAGACAGAATCATGGGTCAGCAACCAATAAACAGACACGGGGGAATCCACCCTATCTTTCCTTTTTTGAAAGAACAGGCATTCATTACCTAGACCAAATCTCCCAATGGAATCCTCACACCCTTCTTTGGTCAGGTTGGGCCTTCCCAACCATACCAAATAGTCTTAAGGCAAGTGTTTTTGTCCTTCAATCCCTTTTGCACAATATAGCCCCTGTCAAAAAGAATGATCTTGATGTGTTTCGTTGGGACCCATCCAGATCCTCTTACACCATCCAAGCTACTCACCATTATATTCGAAACATCAGCTACCCCATGCCAAGTTGGAACCACTGGAAAGTGGTTTCGAAATCCGAGGCAATTCCAAAAATCAAGTTTTTTCTATGGACCCTCCTCAAAGGGAAAACCCTCACGGCTGAAAATTTGCAAAAGATGGGAATTAATGGCCCCTCTTGTTGTCCTAACTACTTAGCTGCTGAAAAATCAATGCATCATCTCTTTATTGAATTCTGTTTTGCCATAAACTGCTAGAGGAACTTGTCTCATAACAATCAAATCCCATGGAACACCAAAAACACCATAGGAGAAATTCTTTAAAAATGCAAAAAAACTACCCCTGGCAGCACAGGAAAAATAACACAGTGAAAAGAGTCTGGGACATTCCTCCCCACAATATGCTATGGAATATTTGGCTAGCACGAAATCAGAAGGTTTTTAAGGATAAGGACTCAACTATTAGAAGCCTTTGCACCAAGGCAAGGAGTCTTTCCCTTGAGATCATCTCAGTTAAGAGTTTGAGAAGTATAAATGTCAGTGAACTTAGCATAGAAGAACACATTTTCGTACTGAAAGTATATAATTAGTCAGAGGTAAAATACTTAACGGTTATCCATTGCATATCTTTAAATCATCATTTAAAACCAAAAAATTATATTATGTCACCTAAATATTTAGATTCATAATAATACTAAGTTCCATGAAAATTCAAAGATAATTTTTGACATTATCTAATATAATATTTGATACAAAATATAAATATATGACACCCTAAGAAGGAAAAATAGCATGCCACCAACGTTTAGCTTTCAAATCCATCCAATAAGAGAAAGGAATTAGGAAATAAATTATTAATTGATACATATACATACTATTCTAAATGATCGTTTACTGAAAAATCCAGTTACACCAAAATAATGTCACAACTTACAAATTTCTAAATTCTATTGCTCCAATGATAATGAAAACAATGAAATGCCTCTAGTTGCATGAAAGGTATGCATTAAAGCCAAAGAAAGAGGGGAATTGAATATTTGTGCAAAAGAATCTCCTCATATTTAAATGCATCTTAAGAATCATAAAGGGAGAAAAGCTATGCCATAGTACCAAAATGATTCAATCCAAATGCATCACATCTTTTACTACGTTTTCTAAAAGGTTGGTAAGATGTGGACATTTTTCAAACTTGATGGAATTTTTCATGTGTCATCAACCAATAACAATAGCACATGAGAAAAATTTCAAATGATATCTTCAATTTCTTCTTATAGTAGCCATCATCCATGTAATTATTCATGAATGTTTTCCACCTTCCATCAATACACAAAGAATATTAAAATTTCATATCAAAAATATATATATAGTAAAGGACAACAAAAATCAGATACACACACACACACACACACATAAACTTTGTGCAAAGTAAAAAAACATATAACTTAATAATCCTCACATGTCAAAAGGCATTCTTTCCTTTGCAACTTGCCAAATCTCATAAATTTGTTCCCATTTCACCTCTGTCGTGTTAGGACCTATTAATGATATATGTAACAATGCATCAAGTGTGTTAATTGATAATTTTACTATCCTTATATCTTTGATCATATTTTTCTTAGAGAACCCTCATTCACATGCGACGGTGCTCATTGGTATGACAAGCATTGCTTGCCATAATTTTAGCATATTTGGATACCTAAAGTGCCAATCTTTGTTTGTGAAAATACTTTCCATGCATCTTCCATTAAGAATCTTTCTCTATTCAAATAAACCACGTCAATAAATTGATATAATTATCTTTTACAAGTTGTAATATCAAACATTAGTACATTTTCACCTTCATTACATGTTTTATGTTGCAAATGTGAAAAAAGTATTTCAAGCCAATGCTTTACACTATTTTCTATGACATAAATATCTTATGGGTAATGACAAGGACTAAACAAACTTGTTGGATTAAAAAGATGAATATCTGGAAATCATGAATCAAAACTCTCAATCAATGATTGGACATAATTTCTTGTAAGTTGTATGCAACTCTGAAGGTAGCCCTCAATGCAAGCTACCATTGGTTGTGATAATTGTTCATCATGGATTAAAATATACAAAAAATCATGTCTATGGGTATTCCCCTCTTTGTCAACATTTTCAAGGAAACCATCTTTGGAGTCTTTCAAAAGTTTAGTAAGATGTAAAACACCTTCTACAAAAGAATTTAGTATACAGAAATATTTTTTAAGAGTATTTAGTGCATGGTTAATAGCTATTCCAAGAAATGTGACATCCACATTATCTTCTTGAAATTTTTCGTTTAGATTATTCAACTCCTTCAAAACATCAGCAAGCATTTTTAAACAAAATTGAATTAAAAAAATCCTTGCCTTATGATACAAATCCTTGCCTTATGATACAATGAATTCTTTCTTTCTCTCTTCTACACACTCAAAATAGAGAGCCATAGAATCCCACGGATTTGAAGAACCTGCAAGGATTCTAATTCCATTATCTCTAATAAGGAAATGAGCTTATTATTTCTCTTTGCTAAATTCCCAACCCATGAGTATACCTTGTTTGTTATTTTCTCAACATACAAATACTCAGGTATCTTTTTCAAAGCATGTGATGCTACAGGTGCCTCAATATGTGAAATGCAATGAGTGCCAATCAAATTTGCTACATCATTCTTTAACAGTGTGACAAATCCATTTTCACATCCAACCATAGATGAAGCACCATCAGTCAAAACCGCTATTAGTTTCTCATTTTCCAACTACTTTGTTTCCTTTAAATTAACGATGGTATCATATATAGTCTTTCCTTTTCCACTAGGAACAATAATCATTTTCATAAATTGTGTGACTGTAGGGCCCAAACCTTTTAAATCTAGATATGTAAAATACACAACAAGGTGTTGTTCCAAACCATTGTATATACTTTCATCTAACATTATAGAGAAAAAGGGATTTTCTAACAATTTTCTAGTTTGCACCTTTTCAAGATAATTTGATATAGAGTGAATAAATTTAGTAGCTTCTTTTCTATTTATGTAGGAAGAATACTCCACTCAAGAAGGCATATTAGGTGTCTGTAGATGCATTTGAATATGACAAAGATCTTCATAAGTAAAAATTGAAATATCTTTTTTGCAATAAAATATGCTAACTAAATGGTAGTTCTGACCATTTCCTTATTAGCCTCACTTATAGCCACTATGTGTTCTTTAATGGGATTTTCAAACCTTTCAGTGTCATACAAATTTATCTGATTTGATGTTTGATGAATAATGGATTTTGCATGAGTTCTCACAACATCATATTGAATCATATTAAATCCATCTCCAATACCCCATGGACCTTGAGCCTTGTATTTCTCACAAATTTTACACTTCATATGAGTCTTGTGATATTCAACATTGATACTATACACCCAAGGATGTTTTATCATCCACTCTTCTCGGAATTCACATTTTGAGAAGGCCTTCCTCCTCGAACTACTAGATCCACCATCGTGTCCTTCCTTTTTATTGTCTGTGGGTTCTCTGCATTCTATAGGAGAAAGCAGTCCCCAGATGAAGCCAATGTTGTAGCATTTTTTTGTTTTGATTAGATAGAATATTTGAAAAAATGTTAAGTTAGGATATGGACATAACAATAGTGAATAAAATGTTAGTTGAAAAATAAATCTTGATGATGATGTCCATATCAAAGAAAATTTTAGGTTAGATGCTCTAAAAAATCAAGGCAAAAGGAAAATGTTAGGTTAGAAAGAAAAGAAAACAAATAAATTCTGAAAGTGAGCAAGTCTAAATGCCACTACTCTGTTTCTGCAAAATAATGGATGTGTGTAGCTTGTTTTAAATGCCACAACCCATGACAGTTAAACTGTTTAATCTTGACTGCTTCATGCTTTAAATTTGATGTTATAGTTAGAGAATAAAGATTTGGCCAAATTGTTTAATCTTGACAGATCAGTAGTTAGGTAGAGAATAAATAAGGTGCTCATCAGTTTAATCTAAGCCCTTGGAAGTTATAAGGGTAGATTTAGATAAAAAAAAATTGTTAAATATGAAGAAAGGATAAGGGTTTGCTAGCTTAAATGCACCCATTAAGTGAATAAAAAAATGATAGGATAAGCAAAGGGAAAGTAGAGAAAGGTTGCAGAAGTTTGATTATTCATTGTACAAAATGTACAATTGTCATGTTTCTATGCACATGATGCAATTACACAAGGCAAATGAAGGTCTACAAGATCGATTAATTAACTTCCCATTCGTCTCCATTCATCCCTATATTCACTAATTTCCCCTTCCTACCTTCATATATTCATATTTATTCATTTTCCCCTAAGAATCCCTTTTCCTATGGAAAAAACCCTTTTTGCCTAGGAAAAGTAAAATCCTTGTTTGATGTTTGATGTGGGATCTTGTTTTCTTACTTGTTTCATGATTCCTGCTCGATGTGACACGGAATCATCTATGGGATGTACTTGTTGTCATGATTCACCATGTTTTGTTTGAGATCCCTTTGTTGTTATGTTGATGGGATACTCATATGTCGCCATGTATGTTTGCATTGAGATCCCTTTTATGCCATGTTAGTGGGATGCTCATTATCATCATGCATGAGTTTAGATCATACTAGTAGGAGTCCTTTTTGAATGAGAGTTCCTGTAGCAGAACATCTCTTAGATCCACTCCTACATGAGGGCATTTTCCTTGTATGATAGTGACGTCACCTCTTATGTACATAATCACTATTGACAACACTTAATGTAGCGGCCTACACCATCTTGACACCGAGGCCCAGAGACGTAGTCCCTCCTGGACGAACTCCGTTATCAACGTCTTGTGTTTTATGTTGTTGATTATTGTCATGTTCCTTCTTCTTTATAGCATGCATATATGTCCCTTTATGCTATTTTAAATGCAATTCTAACCACATCACAAAAGCAAAATATCTTGGCTAAATCCATGAGTTGAGTCAACTCGGATCACTACACAATCCCTTCAAGGATCAATTCCTGATCGCATGCACTATCAGTGCAACTCAGAAAAATCTAAAACAAATAGTACACTGTCCCTGCACTCTAGTCTCAACTAGGTCTTTCTTAGAACAGACAGGCATGAGTTTCTGATGAGGGAATCTTCAATTAACTAGAGTAGCACTAGTTAATGCATTAGTGCACCAACTAAATGTTAACTCACTATTAGTTCCTCAAACAGTTTGGAACTAATTTAACTGTACTTAACTCAGTAAATTGAGTTAACTAATTACAAATCATACTTAACTCATCCTAGACCCCTATAATATAGGGATAACATATACATGACTTCAAAAAGACTTCCAACTCGAAATTCCTAGGTTAATTAAGTTAATTAAACTTAATTAACAATTTACAAGTTGCTATGAGAATAGAATTCGATTTTAATTCACAGTTTAATTCAAGGACAAATTAAACTGGAATATCTTGTTTCCATTTCTCAAAATTGTATATAGGGGTATCCTCCTTTTGCAATAAACTTACCATTTAACTTCTTAAATGAATTCATGTTTTTTATGATTATATGTTCTATATTTTGCAAGGTAGAACACATCAAGCTATAACACCTTTGTCTTATAGATACTTGATCTTGTGATCATATGGACATTTTAACAACGGATGTATCTATCCATTCTATCTATCACATGATCAGCACTAGAAATAATTTGGTGTGAGAAAAACTACTGAAAATATATAAAAAGTATGATTAATACTTGTTATTTATCCCTTCTTGGAGGAAATTGTACCCAATTTCCAGTAAAGCCAGGGAAATTCCTTGAAGGGAAAGCTACCTTCACAATAAAATATGTAATAATATACTTGTGTGGTAAATTTTTGGTCATGATATGGAGAAGTGTATCTTCTAAGAGTAGAAATAAAAATCTTGGCTGATTGGTAACAAGGTGGTGTATTCTATCTTGTAGAAGAATCTTGAAATTGTAGACCATTCAATTTCATCCTTGCTAACAAATAACACTTACAACAAAAGGTCATTGATTTCCAAGAAGTGGCATCTCTAGTGAAAAATAACACATAGTCCAACCATGAAAAGGCTTGTTTGACCTTCAGGTTCATTAATATATTCATATTGTTTGGTGTTTCTCTTACACTAAATAAAAACTAGTCTACTTCATTGCAGGCATAATTAATAGTAGAGAGTAAAGAAAAAACATTTTTATTTGCATCTACAACACACCAAAATTTTCTAGAGTAGGGTGGAGGCGGAGGGGGGAGAGGCTTATACTATGAATCTTGGAACTCCCTGGTGAGATCAATCGCATAAACCTTGTTCCATTATGATACAAAAACCTCGATGTCTCTGAGTTCCTGTTTTAGGCTTTTGATCCTCATTAAACAATGAAAAAATGTATGTGTGCATGAATTGATTGGGCCTGTGATGAACTCCCAGGGGAGCATCTACAAGAATTTTCCTTAGAGGCATCCAGTTATAATGGGTTGCATTAAATATCTTGGCACCAAACTAATTAAGGTCACTAGCATTGGGTTGTCCAGTTTCATCTATGATTAACCTAATGTCCTCACAACCCAGTTTGTTCATCGCAACTACAACTGCATCAAGTTCTTGGTCCAACAAATTGGTATCCATAAGGCCATTAACCGTCGATGTAGTTTTTATCATGATCCCCAAAATTGGCATATTCCAAATAAATATTCGTAGGATCAGAAGACCAAACAAAGTATCTCAACATAGTGGGCACTAGCTGGTACCTGGTCTGTGTAGAAATTTTGAATAATAAACACATATTCAATGGAGATTATCCTGATCATGTACTATTGCAGAATACATACACAATACATAAGCTCCTCTACGTTGATCATCAATATAGCAAGCATCAATAACAATAAAACAAAAGAGCATGCAATCATCACATTAACACAGTATGTAATCGGGGAAGCTTACAGCTGAAAACCCCACACTATCTGTATATTAATGATTGAGAACATGTAACATTACAATATTCAATACTTTTCACAAGTATCCAGCACTATCTCCACCTGTTACACACAATACAGCTCATATCTGATCTCCAAATCTATTCCACTGCTTGCCTGCCTCCACTGCTCAATACCTGCTCAAGGATGGATGAGAATGGTTGAACCAAACTCGTATTTACCTCAAAATAATCACTCACACTAGGAATCACGTGAGAAGAGGCTATAATCACTTGGTATTGGCCAATTCTCATTGGCATAACTCAATCCCATTGATTTTGCAAATCCTCATGCACAACTATAGTCACAACTGATAGCAATCTGATCCTCTAACACCTGTCCCTGCTGAACTGAACATGCACTGACATGCAACTGAGTTAACTGATGTATTCTTTAGTTGCATTACGAGTTAATAATTAGTTTAAAAACTCATCATTAGTCTATTTGCAGTTAGACTAGTTACAACTAGTTTAACCAAGTCAAACTGAACACAACTCCATCAACTCCACAATCAACTCCAACAAACTCAACTGATTGAGTTCTAACTGAAGTCATGCATGCAACAACTCAACTGACCCACAAAGAAAACGTATTTCCTTCTGACAGCTGCATGTGCCACATCTGTAGCTCAAACTGAAGTGCTCCAAGAGAATAGGATAAAGTTTATAGTCTAAATATTACTAAGGGCTAATAATATTTGACTGTTTCTATTTTTACCCGACAGTCTAAAAATAGACTCCGATCACACCGCTGTGATCCAAAAAATAGAAGTCCATCTATTTTTCCCAACATCACCAATCATCCATAAACAACATCCTGCAACTCATAGACCATGATCCATATGTCTAAAAATAGACATAATCTAAAAATAGACTTTGCGCCATTATTTGCCTGTGGGCCCACTTAGTGAAGGTGAATCTTTTCACTAAGCTCCATCATCTTGTTGCAATCTCAACACTGCCTCTCGACAAGATATGGATTATCAGTAACCCCTATCATGCCTCGGTGGTATTCGAATTTGCTCCTGGTGAGAGCCTTCGTTAGAATATCAACATCCTGATCCTCTGTTGGAAGGTATGAAAGTAACATGATCCTCCGCTGCACACAATCTTTGATATGATAGTACCTGATGTCATCTCCTGAGCTCCCTGCCCAATCTGCATCCATGAAGCCACATAGCTTCACCTCATCCAATCCATATCCTGATGTGCCTCTCTTGACCCTGCACACATGCGACTCGCTGCTTGAAGACCTCCCAGGCTTCGGGCTGCTCAATTAGCATCCTCCCCTCCATGACCTCTGTCTAGGAACCGTGCAGTCTTCACATCCATCTGATGAATGTGCCATCCCATCTGCGCTGAGAGAGCAAGAATCATCAGTATGGAAGAATACCTTGCGACAGGTGCAAAGGTCTCCTCATAATCGATCCCCTCTATCTGTGAAAAGCCTCGGGCAACAAATCTTGCCTTGTACTTCTCCACACTCCCGTTAGCTGCTTGCTTAACTTTGTAGATCCATCTCGAACCACCATTGATTTCCCTTCCGGTCTAGGAACAATCTCCCATGCACTGTTTCTGACAATAGAATCATAATCTTCCACCATGGCGTTTACCCATGTAGGATTCTCCACAGCTTCCTCGAAAGAGGATGGCTCAGTCACAACACACTTGCTCATAAGAGCCATTTATCCAGTGTACCGATCAGGTGAATGTCTCTGTCTACGTTGGGCTGTAGGTGGTCCTACAACTTTCTCTGCATCTTGAGTTAGTCGCTCAGCTTCTGTCAAACGCTTTCACCCTTTGATGGTTGGCGCTACTTGAGTGGTCTCTTCCACTCCATGAACCTCGTCCTGTGGCTGATCCACGTCCTGAAGCTCATCCTTAGGAACTAATAGCTCCTCATCTGCATGCAAGTGTAGCTCCTTCTCAAGCGAACAATTCATGGCTTTCTCCTCTTGAAATTTTATATCCCG
>APFE030354830.1:0-17573 GCA_000404065.3 Pinus taeda | reverse complement strand
AGCAAATGCTATGAAAATGATGAAACTTAAGAGGTATCAAGCAGATCTTGACCTCTTTTGGGGAAGTTAGTTAATGATTGGGGGGAAATGGAGAAAGGGAGTTAGTTATACCTGTTTTTGAGCTTCTCGCATAGAACTGCCTGCTGATTGTGTCCTGAGTAAAGATGACGCCTGGAAATCTGGAACTGATCAACAATTAGGATTCAGCAACCTTAAAACTACCTATCAAGCCTACTTACCTAAAAAAATTTCCTGCTTTTGATTTGGGTGCACTTAGACTTGCAAACCCATCATTCCATTTTTTCTTTTCATGCTTTCCTATCTACAGACTACCCTTATTTCATCCGAGGGCCCAGATTAAGCTGTTGGGCTCCTTTGATTCTCTTCTTATCTAAGAATCTGCCAAGATTAAGCTGTTTGGACAGATTTACATTCTCTATATTCTAAAACAGAAATTTAAACCTAGGGAGACCAAGATTAAGCTGTTTGGACCTCCCTTTAACTGAAACTTGGCGATACCGGGATAACTTCTTCAAAAATTTGGAAGGCAATTGAATGAACTTGGAGTAGCCTTCTTCACTTGGAGACTGTGAAGCAAATATGGAGCATTGTAGCATGCGAAGTACGACATATTTGGCCTGTAAAATTGTCGATCATGAAATATGAATAACCTGCTGCAGCAGGAAGCTAACACCACCTTTCCAAGAAAATTATGCAAAAGGTTCACAAAACCATGAAGAAGAGGAGGACTGCTGGGTCCCCATAATACTAGTGATTACCCCATTACTATTGTAGTTGTAATCCTTATTAATATTGTGTGCCCCTATTTTTCCCATATTGTTACTATTGTGCCCCATAGAAGCCCACTATTGTTATTATTGTGCCCTTACATTATTATTGTTATGTAGGCTCTGATTGTGTTATGACCCCTTAGACTCCTATATATAGAAAGGAGATCTTTTCACTTGTATCATCGAAGAATTGTTCATTTATGTAATGTAAAGGAGGTTTCCCCCTCGAAGAGGCTGAATTCTAAGGCGTTGATCTATCTTTTCTATCTTTTTCTTGAGTTGGTTTCATAACAAAAACTATACTCTAAATATCTAAAACTCGCATCCTACATTACCCTTTCCTTATCTTGAAACATTGTGATATTGATGGTCTTATGTTTGTGTTCAACTGAGAAGGAGTGAAGGGGACTATTTTATGTATGGGGTAAGTGGGAAATCCGGGGTAATCCAAATGATGAATCAATACATCCTAGATAACTAGATCTTGCACAAAGAGTTTACCTAGGCAAAGAACTTGGAGTTCTACTAGTGTTTCGCCATGTTGTCGCTGTGACAAACACTCTCCAAAAATTTTCCTACACCTAAATTTTGGAGCCTATTGAGGATCTTGAAATCGGTCATTCCACTTCTTAGTCAGTTGATGTCTTATTAAGTATTTGAGCTCCATCTTGCATTATAAGTGTCAAGGTCACCTGCTCGCACATTCTCAGTCTGCAACAAGTTCATGAGCACATTCTTTTATGCAAGCTTGTATAGGTATATCACTTTCCATCAAGACTGTTCTTGTGCAATGATCAACCCATGGCGGTGGTTAATGTACACTTTCATTGAGAGTATCTCACTTTTGGCTATGATTTTACTTTTTTTTTGGTGAGTTTTCAAAACTATCAATTTTGTGCGCCTTCACTTTCGTGAGTGTCTTCATTTTTTCGACTGTCACCTTCACTTTCTTTCATCTTAATTAGTGTCATTTTCATGGTATCTTGGCTCTGGCATGTGTTTTTTTCACCATCGTTCGCATATCGCAAGTTTCGTTCGCACGTTTCTCTTTATATAACAATGTCATCTTTGCATGGAAATGTTGCTTATCATGTAAAGTGGAGTTTTTGCTTGTTTCAAGGGGTAACTTTGGTGTTGATGAGTCCTACTAGTCATGCAGACATGTTTTACACTCATTCCCAAAGTTTCATTCCTCACAAAGTGTATCTTTTGTGTTGCACTTGGAGACGTATGTTCCATTGTTATCGCATTGAGGGCATCATGTTGTTCTTATTTTTGAGTGATCAATGTTGTGTTTTCGACTATTATGAGTGTGTGATCATGATCTAGTTTTATCTCTACTCACTTAAGCCTCACTGGTCTCACACTTAGCCTTATCTGGAAAATTTCGTTCCTGGGAAACTTGACTTCACTCAGCCTTCCTAAACTGTGCATTGCATAGCTTCAACCCTCAAGCCCTGACCTTGCCTCTTGAAATTTTATACTGCGTAGTCCCAAAGCTTAGTCTCGACCCTTGAGCTCTATAACTACGCAATCCTTACCTCCAGCCAACCTTCCATGTGCATTACATAGTCTCAAGCATCAAGCCTCAGCCTTGAGCTCTTGAACTGTGAAATTGCACAAACACTTGACCTCTCTCCCTCCAAAACTGTGCATTGGGAAACTTCAAGCCTCAAGCCTCAAGCCTCAAGCTTGAGGCCTTGAAACCCTTAATTACACAATATCATAGCATGTTCTTATGTTTGAACTATGCATTGGGAACCTTCAAGCATCAAGCTTTACCTCTTGAGTTCCTCAACTACGCAGTCACTCAGCCCAGACCTTCAAATTTGTGCACAACAGTCTCAAGTTGCAAGCCTCTAGCTTGAGCCCTTCATTCCCTCAACATCACAATCCTTTGACCTTGGCCATCCTGAACTACAAATTGCATAGTATAAAACCTTAGTCCTAGACCTTGGCCTCTGGAACTATGTGATCCCTAAGTTAGACACTCAACCAGCCACCAATTCCAGCCCTGACAAGTGATTGTATGAAGCATCTTAGAATATGGTTTTATCATACTCATGTTGTCTTGTCAAGAGTGGATGTAGTTGCAGATATTCTATTATGTCATCAAAGGATGATGATGAAGGAGATGGAGAAGGAGACCATGCTAGAATACACCTAAGGAGCTGAGGAGATAAGATGATCATCATGCAAGAAGACAAAGGAATACTAGATTACAAAAGAAGACCAAAGATTAGGACAACATGAAGACTCCATCTTATTCATAACCCTTTAGAGGGTAGATATGAAGAAAAATGAAAATCTCTTAGGAAAACAAAGTATTGGATACATATTCTATTGAAGACAAAGCAACAAGAATGACAGTTTGGCACTTCCATGTCATCATGTAGTCTATGTCATCGGTGTCATGTCATGTCCAATCACGAGTCATTATCCACCACATCATTTTTGGATTATGTAAATTCAATATTGGATAAATGTAATGTAAAGTTAAGTCCAAGAGTCATCAATGTAATACAAAAAGTCATGTAGGAAGTTGAAAGGTCACTGAGAAGTCAAACAGTCATGAGGGTAGTCCAAGAGTCATAAGGGAGGTGAATGGCCACCCCATTTGTTATATATACACCCTCATTGCTCATGTAAGGGAATTTTAACCTTGGCTCCTCCTACCAGTCATTGGAGAGGAAGATAATTGTTTTGGAGGAGCGAGTGACTACTCTAATGCTCCATTATTGGGGCTAGTTGTGTTTGTTGTCTTGATGTATCTTGGGACTTCTACTTAATTCAAAAGCTCATTGACCCAATGCACTTTAATGCATATGTCATGAATATTGTAAGACTTCTCTTTGAATTTTTGTGATGTATTTTGTTTTCATCTGTACTAAGGAAATTGAACTATTTCGGTGGATTTGGTACTTATCTTGTTGAAGGTGTGTTGTATTTGCTTTAACAAGCGTTGCTTCCTTGCGAACTATTTTGTTGGTTAATCAATGATTCATTAATATGTATATTCTTGTGTTCCTTTTTTAGATTAGTACTACTACTTGTCTTTAAACGACCCACTTTTCTCTCCCTTTCAATAGAAGGACCTAGATACTTTCCGTAGCTGAACATTTCACAAGGTATACTCACTTGCTGATCTAAAAAACCCTGTGTATTACTCTCTTGTGTTCAACTTTGTAGCCAAGGAAAATCTATAAGAATATATGGGAACTGTGTCAATACTCCGGATGAGGCTCCTATTCCAAACAATGTGAGGTCTAATTGGGAGTTCACATCAAGGAGACCCCCTTGGTTGATGAATTTCCATAATTGTCAATAGTATCCCAAGACCTTCTAGCCTAAGTCACAATGGGAGTGCTAGAAAGTGAAATTAGGGATGCTATACCCACCCCTCTCATGAATTTCCATATATTTTTATAGCCCCATCATGCACGTGTGAGTTTTTCAGCCAAGAAAATAATATGTTCTTGCAACTAACAATATTCCATTAGAAATCATAATGGAATATTAACTTAAACTTTAAACTTTTGAGACAATAATATGCAATTCAATCAAACGATAGGTCATCAACTCATCACCTACAAGTGCATCCAGGTGGTCTCATACCACACTCAATAATCATCAATAATATTTTTTCATATTGTTAGTCACTGATATAATTTCATATGCTAAATTATCACCATTACATAATCATCAACATTATAAGCAAGAAGCGAATGTAAATAAGGTAACATAATAAATCCATTATAGTCATTATCATCATAACATCAAATTGGCATGTCACGATTATTTTTCACATCCACTAATAGTAAAATTCAAATAATCAGATCCTCAATCTGAGGTCCTCAAACAATAAAGTATGATCCCAGAGGCTATATCTAGACAAATGTAGTATCAGGGTCATTCAACCAGAGCAGGGCACTACAACATGCATGTGTGCCATGGTGATCTCTTCACATCCTTAAACAATTGTGAGTAATATCCAGTCCCAAAATAATCATCCAATTTTATAAACATGATAGAACATCGTTGAATTAATCAATAGTCATATAAAATAAATGCATCATAATCATCATCCCATGGGTTTATAATAGTAAAATAATCATTGTATCATTAACCATGATGTCCTAAAAAATAAAGTAGAAGCCATAGACTCTGTCTCAAAAGTCCAAATAAGGCAAAAATTTTGGTCTCATAGTCAAGGTAAAACAAGGAATTACAATTATTTCCCCCAAACCAAGACTTAAAGTAGAATTAACTTGAGTAGCTCCTTCTCTTATTAATTCTAGCTATATGATTTTTCACTTACCTTATTTCTACATAGATTAATAAAGCAATATATCATGTAAGTATGCATTTTATAAGCAATATGTAGACAGACATATAGGCATGTGTGTTTTACTCACATAGAACCATAATGTAACCAATAAATGTACTATGGAATAACAAAAGTCTTAACAATAAAACAAAATGTTAAGGTCTCAACAACCCCCCTCAATATTTCCCAAAAAATAAGGGTCCCTTGTATAAATTTTGAAAGCATTCCCTTGGTTTGTATTTGGTTCCCTATTTTGAGTGATCCTTTTGTTTCATAATTTTCCATTTTTTATATTCTCATCCTCTCCTCTTGTTGACACCTTTCTGGTGATATAAAATTTACCTCATTTTGACTCTCAAATCAAAAGTCATTACCCTTAGAAGTTTTATGTTTTTTCTTATTTTGATAAGAAAACGTGGTGCATAGGGTCCACATGGCATGATGACATCGCAGTCTACATAACGCATTGACATGGTAGTGTTGATTGGGCTTACACGTGGAACTCTCACATCATCGTCACATCTCACTTCACCTTGGCCATATCAGCACCACATGGAACCTCCAAGTAGACGACACATAAACGTTGTTTTCCACATCAACATGTGTCACCATGTCATCTCAGGTTCTTGCTAGGTTTGGGTTTTGGTTAATTTTTATCTAATATGTTTTATTATTATTATTTTATCAATGTTTTATAGATCCTCAAACCCCATAACCTCGGTCCTTTTCCTTATTTCAATTTCCAAATTCGTCTAAGGCATTAAACAATCTTGTTTATATTCCACCTCATGGAGGTGTTATGTTTATTAACATGCACCCCCACCACCATAGCCTCCTCTTTCCTTTAACACAAACTATGGTGGATACACAAAACATTATAAATACTTTAAGCATTTTACCCCTATGCATGTGGTACATACTTTTTTGGAATTTAAATCAATGAACGTAATTCACCCACGAATATGATCGATGGTTAATGAGCCTTGACTTTAGGAAGCCATGTGTCAAGTTCCAGGGCACCAAAGTAGCCTTGGAGGGCTCATTGGAAAGCTAAAATCAAGGAGAATGATTTGTGAATATCTATTTGTTCAAATATGCAAATTAAATGCCCAAAAAAAGCATAAATATGACAACAAAATTGTGCCAAACCATGATCAATGAGTTTAATTCTAGAAATAAAATTGGATTCTAAAACATTTTGTTGTTGGAATCTCATCAAAATGTTATCTATTTGTTAGAAATCCATCAAAAAATTAATCATGAGACAATAGAAAACAATTTGTGCCCAGATTTACGAATTTCTTTCTAATTTACAAGAATTGGGTTTTCTTACAATAATTAGATTTGAATGATTTTTAGATCTTAATTTTAATAACATTTTTTTTGTAAAGATTTTGTAGAGAGTTTGAAGGCTCAAGACTAGAAGAAACCAATTTATATTTTTCAACCAATTATCAAGTAGTTTCTCGGGATTCAAGATAGGAATTACAGGCCTCAAAAATTATATCATCCAACCATTAAGGATTGAGATTTTGGATTTTCAAAATTATTATTTTGAACAAACCTCTATTTTTAATTAATTTTTTGTATTATTTAAGAGGCACCAAGATTGTTGAGTGTGGGATTTGTATTATTGTACCCTGAGGCTTGAATCCATATTCAAATTTTGTGCACTTCTTTTAGAATTAGAACACTGGTGTATAGCCTTGAAATCTCTATTTTGTAATTGATATGAGTACTTCTACTTAGATTTGGCTACGAATGAAGGATACCCTTGAGTTCTGATTTATATTTTGTTTCATAAAGTGTTTATTGTATGATTTTGGCACTACTATTAATTTCATTTCAATTTATTCTTATTTAAAATCAATGAAAATTTTCCTTTTGTGGTTGTTCATATTTCGATCAAAATTGAATGATGAATTCAAGTGAACCTCTGTGTGTTGGTTGATGATTGTTTACCAGTCTCATTACATTCTTATTTTTGTTCCAATTGTTATTGCAGCATATGAAATATTTCTGTGATGTGATAGTAAGATTATATCTTGAATTCAATTGTTGTATTTTAATATAAATGTGTTTATTTGATTTTGGTAACTTTTTATTCAGTTAATCATATATGCACATTTGTATTCAATTGTTGTGAGTGAGTTGAACTGTTTCTATTATTTATCATATTATTTTTATCTTAGGTTCAACTTATACGGTCCTTTTGACCTTTCCCTTGGATTAGATTGGGATCGTTCCCTCTCTTAATCAAGATAGAATAGATTAAGGTGGCTTTAGATTAGTGACAGGCAGATCTTTTTGTTGCTTTCATGTTAGCTCAAGCTATATTTAGATTTAGGAGATCATAATAGAAAGTATCTTTTTGAGAATAAATTCACTCAGAAGCAATTGGGCCTACATACCAGTCAAAAGCACCATCCAAAACGAAAAGGGTCTAATTGGGGCCCTAACCCAGTAATCTTCTTAATGTTGACTTGGTCATTTCTTGGCATCAACATTTTGGTGCTAGAAGGAGGGTAGGATGACAAGTTGACCCTTTTAGAGCATTGCATTTTGAAAGTTATATTTTAGGTTTTCCTTTCCAAATCCCTATTTGGAGGTGTGCCTTTGGACGAGTATCATGCACCACTCCATTGAATTTAGATCTTTGTCAAAAATTAAATTCGATGGTGAAAGTGAATTTACTACATTTGAACATGTGTGACAATTTATTGATAATTTTATTTCACATAACAAATTTGATGAGGGTGTCATATGCAAGTTATTCACTCCTATTTTTGAAGGTTGAGTGATGACTTGATATGAGACATTACCATCCACATCAATATGTTCATTGAAGCAACTTAAAGATAAATATTTATTTGATTTTGATAATTATAATTGTAGTAGATTATAGTCTGAATTAAATAATCTCAGGATAAAATATGGTTAGTCATTAGAATATTTTTCTACAATATTAATTTATCTTTGTTATAGATTTCTTTTTAATGATATGCCTTCTATTAGTGAATTTTTTGAACATCTTATTTCTATTTCTAATAATTGAAATTAATTAATCATTGATAAATATAGATCATACATTACTACTCGTTCACATAATGATTTAGATTTACATAACAAAAAAAAAAAAAATTGAAGATCTAGAAGTTATAAATGAACATTTTATGACATCTTTTTCACTCTTCCAAATGTGAATAAGGGGGAACAACATACTTTGAAAGAAGTGCATATGACCTCTCACATTTCTCATTTGTCAACATCTTCATTTATTAATGAGCAGATCTCTTTTGTAAATGATGAGGTCTCAGTTACCCATAAACAAAGTAATGAAGAAATTTTAAATAAAGATGAAGATAATTGTCTCATTCCATAAATTCTAACAATATGCTTAGAAATAGAAAACATTTAAATATGTGTTCAAAACATAAAACAATATTAGGAAATTCAAAATTAGTATTTTGAGAGTTATATTATTGATCCCTCATCAAAAGCAATTCGAGAATCCTCTTGTTTTGAGAAACCTTGTAATTTTTTCTCATCATTATCAAATCACAACAAGCATGATTGTGTTTTAAATAACTCTTTATGTTCATATTTTCCTAGAGAACATATCAAGGATGTTGATCAGTAAATTATAAAAGAAGAGGAATTGAAACCGGATTCGGATATCTTAATAAAACCATAATTTCCCTTTCAAAAGACAATTCCCTTAAGAGATGAATTTCATTTTATTTCATTCTCCTCTTATTTTTATTTGTATATTAATTTATTTGATGGTTGTGCTTCTCAAGACAATATTTCAAAACCTTTCAAATCTCATTTCGTGTGGCTAGACTGTAACAAGATACAAAATGTCTTCAACATAGAAGATGAAAATAATGAAGCCTCTTCCCATGAATATTTTTGTTTTAAATATTCTACCTCGGAAGAAAGAATTTCTACAACAAATACACAAAATTTGAATTAAAATCAAACATGAAGGCTACTCGTTGAAGAGGGGTATTCCATTTTATTTCATCTTGCACCCATACATTAAATACTTATTTATTTGATGATTCTAATTTTCAAGATATTATTTTAGATCTTGTGACTATTCATTCCACAATTCTTGGATTTAATAAAGTGAAAGATGATTTTAATTTGCGTGTAAAGAATGAGATCACCTCTTCTCAAGAATCTAAAGCCTATTAGTCTTCTATAGGCAAAGAAGAAAAAGCTTATTAATCTTCTATAGGCAAAGAAGAAATTTCTATAGTAAGCACATTTCACATTTCACATGAAACTTTCTATTGATTCATTCTCATTTAAGAAAGAATCTTGTTGTACAAATAATCAGCTAGGTGAAGTTGAAATCTTTAACCAAATTAACAATTATCATCTTATTAATAATAAGTTATCTTATACTTTGAGGGATGATAGTCCATATGTATTATTTAATCTTACCAATTCGCCATAGGTTGGTTTTTTATCATTCCAATTATTGAATATTTGTGAAGAACACGAGACACTTTAGTTGCAACAAATGGTTATGTCAGATTCTCATGATATTTCTATGATCCCTAAAATAAATTATGATAGGATTATTCCACAAGAAATTCTTCATAGTAATTGCACACATGATGCACACTCATCTATAAAATGTTTTCCAGTTTTCCACATGAGTGATTGTACATAACATGATAGAAAAGATGATTGTTTAAAAAAATATTTTTGTGTGAGATTTCATGTAAATGTTAACGTTCTCTTCTTGACATGCTAGATATAGCTTTAGATATGTTAAATTTATATTTTTTATTAATGATCCAATTTTTGTTTCTAATTTCTAATGTATATATGAATGAAATCTTTCATTTTTGTAATAATCTATGCTAGTATTTTAGTTTCTGATAGTTTAGTGAAAAAATTTGCATTAATTGATTTGATCAATTCACTTCAAGTTGATGAAACAACTTTACAATTTCAAATCATGTTTATTATTCATCATCTTGTTATTTCTCTCGTAATAAATTTTCATGATTTCACACAAAATTTGATACCTGAGATTACTTCAAATTTTTCTTATCAGCCAAACTTATTCAACCATTAGCCTTTCCCAGTCTCTGGCACTTTTTCAATTTAATTTTAGCAACTTAAATAAATTTCGGTTAGAGAAATTATTGATGAAAGAATACTTGTTACATAATTATTTTTATGATAGAATCAAAACATGGTTGAGGAATCTTTTTAAGCAAAGTTTCCTGTAAATAATAATGTTGTTGTATTGTTTGTAATGTGTGGAATGTTAGGTATTGCAATTCATTCATTCCCTCTTACTAAATTAATTCCCCTTGTATTAGTAATTTATGATATACATATGTATGCATGTTTACATCTACAAGGATGCCTTCATTGGAATATTTATTTTACTTGATTTTAATTGTCCTTACGGTTTAGAATAGATGTAGAATTAGATTAATTAGTGTAGTTTTGTTTTCTCCTTCTACTAGTAGATTTCATTTCTTTTATTTCATTCAAATAAAAATAGTAAATTGAGGATAATTCATCACCAAGATGCATTTAGAGAAGTGTTATTTACCTTTTCTCCTCTCTTCGCCTTTTTTCATCTTGCTTAACCTTATAATCATTAAACACAGTTTTATCCAGATATATTTCTCAGCTAATCATTATGAGGACTTTAAGATAAAATGTTTAGTTTTGAAAAGTGTGAAGCAAGTAATATTTTAAGAAAATAAAATGACAAAGAGACCAATCTTTGGTTACACATCACTTCCATTACTTTAATCTTTTGACACATGGCTTCCATATTTTCGAAGTAATTTCAAAATTGTACTTTCAGTTTAGGAAGTATCTTTCTCTATTTTAGTTTATTTTATGTTATTTGCTTTAAATAAAAGGCCAGAATAGTGGATTCTCTTTAAATATTAATTTAAAGGAATTATATTTTTATATACATAATGTTTTAGACTTTATGAGGAGTTTAAATTTACAATCAATATATCTCTCATGATCTAATTATAACTTTCTATTTTCAAACTATGATACAATGAGATATGTGATGATTGAGATTTTGTTATATTTAGGGCCTATCTTGATGTGTTATTAGCTTTTAGACTTTTCTATATCTTCATGTTCCCTTTTCTACACTTTCAAGCTTTTTTAGCATGGTTGTATTTGCTTCCATAATAAATTGGGCATCTGTAGGCTTTTCTATGGCTTCGATTTTCATAATCCTCCGATCTTATGTCAGTAGTTTTGTACATTTGTCTTTGATTTAATTTTGATGTCATGATGTTTTCGAAGTATTATATGGGGAATCTCTTTAATTCAACACAAATTGGTGGCCCATGGAATCTATACCCTATCATTACAATTGGGGTAACTTTTATTTATCTAAAATCATCTTTATCAAGTTTCCATTCTCCTACATTGATTAGTGACTGTGGAGGAACACTAGGACATATTTCAAATATTATGGTTCTCTTTTAAATAAAGGAAAGACTCTACCTCAGTGTTTCTCCTTGAATCATATCCCTTATCCCACCACATTTAATTCCTCTACATTGATAGATTAAGGGAAGGATTTTGGAGTTAAAATCATAAAGTATTACATCTATTTCCTTTATAATATATAAAAGCATCTATTGTGCCACCCTGCTTTCTTCACCCAATTGCATATTGTAATTCTCAACCAATCAAATCTAAATGGTGGGATTTAAATACAAGATAGTTGAAAGAACTCTACAGTCCGGGAAGTACAAGTAAACATCAAGGTTATGGACACTCATCGGCAGTGGGGCTATGCTTTTATGGTACCTATACATCTTTGTCGAGGCTATGGATGGTCACGGGTAGTGAAGGATTGTCGGGAAAAAGAGAATAAATATAAATGTAGTAGACATTTGATAATCATAAAACTCGACAAGCTTGCATTTTCTATTCAATAGTATTTGAAAAATATAAAATGAATCTCCCTATTTTTGGATTCATTGACTAAATATTGAGTATTGAACATTCTTGAATTTATATTATTTGATTTGTCTTATGTGGGACCCATAAAAGTTGGTCCAATGTTTAGGAATTTTTTGAAACTCATCATTTGATAAGTTTAAGATCCATTATATTAACAACCAAATATAACTACTTTGTCCCAGTGAGTCTTTGTTTGTTGAGACCTCAATAACCCCCCTCATTTTTTCTCAAAAAATAAAGGGCCCCTATATGAATTTTGAAAGTATCGCATTGGTTTGTATTTTTTTTCCTATTTTGAGTGATCCTTGGGTTTCATAGTTTTGCATTATTATTTAGAGGAGAGCTCAATGTAAGAGTGTTAATTTCATTGCAATTTTTATTGATTTGTACATGTTAGAGCCTATATTGACCTCAGGCTAAAGGGAGGCAATCCTAGGATAACCACAAACCAAGCTTAACCTAGTAGCTAGCCCTACCAGGTTGGTAAAGGGCTCTCTCCTTGTCAATATCAGTTGAGATGACTGAAATGACTATGGATTTTAGGCTAGGTATAGTAGCTCTAGGGTTTTTGGCTGATTTGTTGCTGGATCAAATGGAGCAGGCAGCTTTGGGTCCGAGAAATCAAGGCAAAATTGCAGGGTGTTCTATGGGACGAGGTAGGTAGGTGTTTTATCACTTAGAATTGAGTGAGATGGTAGTTCTAAGACTGGTGAGGGGCTGAGAAGGGAATGCACAAGTCATGAATCCTCTTCAAACAGCTGAAAACATCAAAAACTAAATGTATTCCCAAGGTAGAGCACTGTTATCAATGTATTCTACTTATCTATCTTGATTCATTTAGGTAAGAAGAATGAAATAGATTTTGGAACATATAACACATGAGAAAAACTAATGAAAAAAGGAGAAACAATTCCAAGACACATTACCACAAGAATCCCACAAAAAAAGTTGCAAACCCTTGTTTATTTCCTTGCCAAACTGTTGTAGTGATGTACAATGAAGCTCAAAGCATCCACAAGAGTCCAACCTTAACAAAAGACTAAGAAAGTACATAATATAGGCATCAAACAACTCATTATAGCCATCAAGGGTCAAATCCATGAGAAGAGGGGTGGTTTCAACCATATCTAAACTAAGAATAGGAATATAGGCAGTGGAACAGCTTGCCTCTAAAACCAAGGAAACTGATTCATTTACCCCCAAACCACCTCAAAATGATGTATCTACCCTCAAGAGTCATTTTACAATTAAATTTACATAACATAGCATCATTTACATTCATAGATTCATCCGAAATGAGAGGAAAAGTCAAATTGTAGAAAAACTAGGCGAAATTTTGACTTTTGAGCAAAATTGGCAAAATTCATCCTATGCGCAGCTCCTTTTCAAACCCAGTTTTGGGGGCCTTTCCCTTAACCAAATTGATCCCAAGATGGCTTGTTGGAAAGGCCTACCTTTCTAGGTTTTGGAACATCTTGAATTTTTGAATTTTTAGGTCATTTGCCCCCTCAAAAGTGGAATCGCCCAAGACAGCTTCCTGTGTGTCTAAAAAGTGGCAAAGAGGTCATTTTTTGATGGTTTTTTGACCTTTAGGTGACCAAGATTTGCTCCAAATTTGATGAAAATTTTTGGGTTTGCTTGTTTTTTCATGGTGAATCCAAATATGCAATCCATTCTTCCAACAAGTGCCCCAATCAAAAGCGCAACGCACCTATTGCAATTTCTTGTGTTGCAAAATTTAAAATTTGAAAATTACAAAATTTTACCAAAATTTTCCCAAAATTGGCACAAGGCACCCTCATGCACTGCTTTGATGAGTTAATGAGGCATCAGCTAGGATTTACAACTTGTTTTGCTCCTTTTTTCTTCTCAAAGCCTTCCTCAATTTTTCCTTAAGCGTTCTCATCCTTATATTGCATACTTTGTTCCGGGTCATATAGTGATAGGCCATGTGGCGAAGCATCTTCTTTTCTTTATTAGCCTTCTCAAGCAACTTCTCAAGGTGTATGTTAACCCTTTCTAGCCAAGTTTCCTGATCATTCTCAATCTCTTGCTCAATGGAGGTCTTCTTGACCTTTGCCTTCTTTGCCTCTTGTCGCTTCTCCTTGATCATTTGCAACTCCATGAGGACTTTCTGGTCAGTTAATTGCTTGTTTTCTTGCTCAAGATAATTGATAATCCACTTTTCCCTTTATAAATTGATTGACAAGGTTTGAATGTCAGCCTCTTGCTTCTTGATGATCATATCTTTAGTTATCTTTATACTTTGAGTCTCCACATCAATGACATCAATTCCCTGTGTCTCCTCATGATCAACTAGGTCAAAGTCCCTCTCTTGCCCATCACTAGGATCCTTATCCTACATTTTTCCTTTGGCTTACCTTTTCCCTTGATGTGCTGCCCAACATGTACCTATTTTGCTGAAGAAGAAGGCAAAGCCCCTTCCACTCCTTATCAAGATAACATTTTCTTGTGGTTTGAAGATGAAGGCGAGACCCCTTCCACACCTTGTGGAGATAATACTCACCTCACAGCTGCAAAAAGCCCCCTAGTGCCCCTCTGATATGTCATAAACACTGGCACTCCAAAAGTTTTAGTTTCTTTGGCTTGTTCATGTCCTGAAGGTCCACCTTCCTCCTGATGCACCGATGAAAATACTTGAGGGCCTTTGAACACCTCATGAGAAATGAAGGTCTCCCATGGTATATTCAGTAGATTCAGCTGATGTAAGACAATGATTTTGATCATAGAGAAGTGGTAGATGTTGTTTAATTGTTGGGGATATGGCTTTTTCTTGACATAGAGTGTCATCTTCTCATTATTCTGGAACATGAAGTAAGGAATATCCTTCATCCTCACTCTAGTAAAATGCATCGACAATCTAATGTGGTAAGCATACAACCATGAAAACCTACCTTCACAAGTAGAGTATTTAATGATGATCTTCATGAGTGGAGCGAACCTATCCTCCAAGAATTTGAAGGGAAACACTCTCTTCAATTTGCCATGGTATTTAGCCTTGATGTAAGGCTCATAGTACTCCCTATCAATGTATTGTCCTTTGTTCCATTTTTCACCTACATTTGGAATGCATGTAGCCTCTGAAATAATAGCAGGTGACAAAGTGAAGGCAACTCCAACAAGGTTTACCTCATTATTGTCCAGGTGTGTCACAAATAACCTTGCTAATTCATGATGGAATTTGACCCTCTCCACCATTTCACAGAAACTGAAACATGATTGATGTTTGAAACATGAGATGGCAAATGGAAAAGCAAGCAATTCCCTCAAACTAATGGGCTCCTCCCTGATTATCTTTCCCCCTTTGTGAGGCTTCTTCTGCTACACATTTCTTTCCCTATAACTGTCACTAAGGGTATCTTCCTCCGTTTCATAATCACTATCCCTCTCCATTGGTTTTGATGACTGTGAATAATAGTGGTGGAATAAAGGAAAAGTGTGAATGAAGATGAGTATCAAGAGATTTAAAAAGGAAAATAGGTGAGGTGAATGAGGATATGAAAGGGTTTAGGGAGTGAAGAATTTTGTATGTAAGGTCTGGGCTTCTAGGAATATTGTATAATTTTGGGAGATTATGTGTGGGAATAGGGTGTATGTAGGATAGGGTTTATATGGGGGGTAAGGTTTCAATATGTAGTGTATGGGATTTTAGGAACCAATAGCAAAGATGGGTGAGTAAACCTTGATGAACAGTGAGTAAATGAACCTTGACAGTAATGGTGAACAATGCACACTAGGGTTTTGATTTTTATGAGTAAAAGACCAACAAGACTTTGTGCAAGAACACTTTTCAGGAAGGAGGATCAATGCACTTACTTGTAAGAGGATTAACTTGAAGATTCGAGGCAGTTTGAAGAAATTTGGAGTGATTTGGAGTTATTTGACAGGTGCGCAGTGCCTATGCAATTTCACGCTGTGCAAATCTCCCAAGTGCACAGCGCACATTCTATGCACAGCGCCGGCTGCCAGGTGCGCAACACCTACAAATTTCTCCAAAAAAATGTTGTGACTCCCTCTCCTCACTCAACAACAGCTCAAAATCGTGTTTTGGCTCTTCCTTAGCAATTTAAACTTTCAACAATGAGATGGCACAAGATGTGAATTACCTTTATATAGCTTTTTAACTTTTGATTTTTCATTTTTCCAAACCCACTTTATAATGTCTATTTGTTTTCTTGAAATACTCTGTTTTTCTAATATTTGACTTTTTGGATTTTTGACAGGTGGACTCATGCTTGTTTGTTTGTCTATGCAATGGTAGGAGTTGGCAATGTGACCAGGAGCAGCTTATGAACACTTATAACTTATAGAAACCATAAAAGTACATAAAATTTACAAACAGTAAACCAATGCTCTGGTTTCACCTCAAACTGAGTTTGAGGTGAAAAACTTATTAAATTTACAAATTATGAAATTTAAAGCTTTCTGATAATTATTGTCTTCCTCAAGTGTCTGCTGACCATTATTCATCAATGATTTTTTGGACATTTGACATGGTGAAACCCTAATACCTAATGAGACTGAAACCCTAAAACCTAAGACTTATTTAATAAAATGGCCTGAAAATAAACATTAACCTAAACCATTGACTGAATGGCACCTGAGAAAAGGTCAACAGATATATATCATAAGGGAAAAAACTAAAATGAACCATACCATCAGTTGATCCATGACCTAATGGAATGCAACTCATGAGATTGGGACTCCTAATATGAATGCAAAAGAAAATTTTGATCACTAATGGCAGTGTGAAAGCACTGACACTAACCGTACATAGTTTAGCTTATGCTTGACCTAATGTGCCTTACCTAACTAAATTAATAAATGATGGTGAAATCTTGTTTCCCCTTATCCAAGACTTAAAGTAGAAATAAGTTGAGCAGCTCCTTCTCTTATTAGTCCTAGCCATGTGATTTTGTACCTACCCTATTTTAACATAGATTTAATAATGCAATATATCATGTATGTGTACAATGTTTTATAAGTATCTGTTAGATCCCTATATTACTAGTCTAACCGCTTATTGTTATTAGTACAACCCCAATATTATATTGTTGTGCCCATGTAGTCCCCATATTGTTATTACTGTGCCCCATAGAAGCCCACTATTGTTATTATTGTGCCCTTACATTATTATTGTTATGTCAGCTCTAATTATATTATGACCCCTTAGACTCCTATATATATAAAGGAGGTCTTGTCATTTGTATCATCCAAGAATTGTTCATTTGTGTAATGTAAAGGAGGTTTCTCCCTCAAAAATGATTATTTCTAAAGTGTTCTTCTATCTTTTCTATCTTTTTGTGAGCTGGTTTCATAAAATTTGGTATCAGAGTTTTGGATTTTAGGGTTTCGCTGCTCCAAACAGGTCATCGTGCCATTTTCGCTATAACTTTTTCTGCAAAATTTCAGAATTTAAAAAAAAAAAAACAACAAAACAAAAAAAAAAAAAAAAA
>APFE030354823.1:274747-288336 GCA_000404065.3 Pinus taeda | reverse complement strand
AATCATCCAAGAATTGTTCATTTATGTAATGTAAAGGAGGTTTCCCCCTCGAAGAGGCTGAATTCTAAGGCATTGATCTATCTTTTCTATCTTTTCTTGAGTCGATTTCATAACAGGAACCCTTTCAGGAGAAAACCTAGCTAGAAGGTGAGGCCTCTCTACTCTCGTTCTCTTAATAGAGAATTGATGTGAGTACAAAGAAGTAAGTCATGTGGCCCATGGGCTACTACAATGCACATATCATCTCTATGTGCTCTCTCCTTATCCCTCTCAGCTACTCATATATGGAACAAATGCACTAAAAAAGAATGGAACCGATTTTCCTCCTAGTGGCTTGGTTATAACACAACCTGATAGTCTTCTAGTGGTTAGGTTTGTGTTGATGGCCAAAATTGACCATGATCAACATTTAAGAAATCACCTAGTCAAAGTCCTAATTAGACCCCTTTTCATTTATTGTGATGATTTCGACCGATTGTGGGCTTGGTTACCTCAACCTAAAACTAACCTAAACTAAATGCGTAATCTAATCTAAACTAATCTAAATGTATAAACTATCCATAAGTCTAGCTTTTACTTGTTGGTGTATGATAACATTTGTATGGTATTAACAAAGAAAAGGAAAACCTTTCCTTCTTTTGGCCACCTGAAAGAGATAGTCTTTTGGTTTAGTTGAAATGAGGGCTCAACCAGGCCACTAGGTAGGTTTCTTTTATGAAAGGAGACTTTTGTTTAAAATAAATTAAAAATAGATCTAAATGCAATTCTAACTAATAATGCAAAAGACAAATAAAACTAACAAAAAGGTCGAGCTTTGAAGTTCGACAGAGACTGAGATGGTAGGTTCTAACATGACATGATTGAAAAAACATCCATTTGGGCTTAGAATTTTAGATGGGAATAACACTTGAACAACAGATACCAAGGGATGAAGACTAAGATGTCAAAATTAAACGTAAAGATGATTATGAAGTCAGAGAAAAAACATGTCTCAGCTCAATTTTTTTTTATATAACACACACTTGTGGATTACATCGAATAACGAGAGTGAATACAAAAGAATTTTATAACAGTTGTCGAGAAAAGCCTCCATTGTGCCTCTAGAGTATAAATACAAAAAGGTTTAAACAAATTAACATTAATATGCCAAGAGACTATAACAAAACATTATTCAATAGAAAAATTCACATTATTACCTTCTTGAGTTAGCCATTTTTATGATTTATTTCTTTATTTTTACCTGACACATTAAAAGTAGTTTCAACAACATTAGGATGAAATTTGCAAAGCAAGGTAATCCAAAATGAAGTGCATGTGAAAATTGATTGTTTAATATTAACTAAAGCACAACTCATTAAAACTAAAATTCTAATGAGTAAAGAAATCGTTCCCTGAACACGTTCGATGAATAAGTTGATTTTGTTGGCACACATTGAACCATTCTTCACTAAGAAGTAGAGTGAATACCAAGAAAAAATAAGGGATTTTTACTTGTTTATTACCATCACTACATTATTTTAGTAAGTAAAATAAAAATAACTTAAACAAAATTAAAACTGCTCCTAAAAGTATTATACCCTATTCTACATGGAACAATTGAGACTAAGTAAAGTCATATTTCTAATGTAAGCACTCATGTTGCTCAACTCCTGTGGGAAAATGTAAATAAAAAATAAGTAGAAGAAGTTTAATCAATATTATATGATATAAAACAAATTACAAATATCTACATTTACTTTTGATATATTCAAGAAAATAATGAGTTTATTTACAAGAAATCTTGTTTGAAATGAATTCTACAACCATGTTTCAATTCTATCATGGAAATCAACATGACATTGTTGAAAGGAAAACATGATTGGAACAACAATCTACTCACCCTATAAATAAAATTTAGTACCATGTACAAAAGGAAGAGAATTATCATTAATATTATTATACAATGAAGACTTCTTCTTAATTTACTTTTCGAACAACATTCATTTGGATCATCAAAGTCAAGATGGAAATATGGTAAAGATCGCAGAAGATTTGCAGATAGATAAGATAATTAAGAAGATTGAAATGATACATTCTCAAGTGTTGAAACTTACGAAAAAATCATTCTAGAAGATAGAATAAGGTGGTAGGACATAAACATCAATTGTAATTGGAATACTTAAAATTTTGATGTTCATGATCCAAGCCTTGAAAATTATTTTCATATTCTTCCACTAATGCACTTGGTGAGTCTTCAATGCTTGAGTGCTCAATATACAAGCATAAAATATCAAAAATATGAAACAAGAGAATTTTATACAAGCCTGAAAAAAAATCCATAAAAAATGAAGAAGATATAATAAATTTACATCACTATTTATATTAATGTTACAATAAACTAGGGATTTATTTATAGAAATTCTTTTTCACAAATATCAGTTGAGATAATGGAATCAAGATTGGTACTAGCACCTATTTGTGAAAAGAGTTCAAGGTCATGGCGAAAAATGAAAAGTTCACTGATAATTCCAAAATTGTATATGGGAATGGTGATTTCTCCTTCTTGAGAGTTTAAATCATTAAGTTGTTTAAAATATTCAAGATGAAGGTCTATTTTAGAATTATTAGAATAAGGATAAATTTAATCTTGTAATATAAATTCAACTTGATGATTAACTATATGAGGATATGATATATTCATCAAAGGATAAAACATATCAACATTATCAACCCCCAAATCATCATCATAAATAGCTTCACTATCTTCCTTTCTAAAAGGTAAATTGGAACAAGAAGAGTAATCAGGTGCACATACATGAAAATTCTCAAAGATGTTGAAGCAATGATTGTTTAATAATTCTTTATTTTGACCAAAACTACTAATCCAAGTGGATATTGGTGGCCACCCACCTATTCCACTTTTACCCCCACCATTGTTTCTTTCAGTTTTTCATTTTTTCAGTTTCCTTAATTGTATCATAGTTTACTATTTTTGGCAGTTTTTCAGGTCCTGAACTTCCGGAGCCGTTTTGAGGCCCTAAACGACATTGTTTTGGGAAAACCGTCGCAGCAGAGACACATTTTAATCTTGGTAGTCATTGTCCTCAGTTTTATTCCTCGAATAGATCTCTCTAACAAGGTATCGTGTGCATCAAACGAAGACCATATGCCAAAGTTACGACCCCAAGAAGTTGATGTACCAACTTACCCCAACAGGGCCCATAGTTTGGTGTTTCATCTCCTATGGTTAGGTTTTTGGATGTCTAGGGTTTTCCATTGTTTGTCAATAATAAATATGCCTTCAAGCATCATTGTAACATAGATCAAAGGCATGGAGCCACCACATCTCTTCTTAGAGATAAGCTACCATTGCCCAATCTAGTTTATTTCCATTTTGTATGTAAGCATATTTTAGTTCTTTGATATTAATGAAATGAAGTTTTATTTCCATTGCATCTCTGTGTGTATGGTTATATCTGTAATTTGTTGCATTCATGTTTAAATTCAGATCAACTACCAAGTAATTCATCATTTATTTGATTTATGGTAGCTCCCCTATTTTCTAAAAAAACATTTATAAGTGAAGGAACTAATAAACTACCATCTGCTAAGATATCAAGGTATAAAGCAAAATGAATATATGAAAAGATGAAATAAAATGCCTCCCTTCTTTTAGAATGAACATTAAAATTATAGACTAATTCTTGGGTTTCCAATTATGTTTCTTCATGAATATTTTCAACAAAGAAATTAGATTCACCATAATTTGAAATACTTTCAGGATTGTGATCTTTTTTATTAGATAAAGGTTTACATTGCTGAAAATGTCTAAGTCATCTGAAATATGTGGTTGGATGTCATTGATAATACTATCAAAAAACTCAAAGAATCAGATGTAGATAGCATGTTGTTAAAAGGATCTTCATTGTTAATGTTTTTAATTTGAGCATGATCATCTTTTTTATTACAATCAACAATTTTATCATGATTTAGAACAATTTTGGGATCAACATGAATTTTATTGGATGGTACCATGCCTTCGTGAAATTTTTCATTAACAATTTCTAGATTTTCTATTTGAACATAATCAACTATGCCGTCAGAGGCAACATATTCATTAACAACAATAAAGAAATTTTATATCTTCAAGTTCATCACAATAATTTGAAATACAAGGAAGATAAGTGATATGACGAAACCATTCCATTAATTCTATATTTGAAGTTCTATCTTGTTACTAAAATTTTAAACAAATAAATATGAATCTAATGATAAAGTCCATTGTAGATTTACCTTTAAATTTGCATAAATTCTCAAGTTTGATACATACCTTATCATAGTCGTAATCTTCGAATACATGAAGGAACTTTTCATCAAAGGGTAAGACATATCAACATCATCAACCCCCAAATCGTCATCATAAATAGCTTCATTGTCTTCCTTTCTAAAAGGTAAATTGGAACAAGAAGAGTAATCAGATTCACATGCATGAAAACTCTCAAAGATGTTGAAGCAATGATTATTTAATAATTATTTATTTTGACCAAAACTAACAAATAATTCATCATTTATTTGATTTATGGTAGCTCCCCTATTTTCTAAAATTATGTTTGTAAGTGAAGGAACTAATAAACAACCATCTGCTAAAAGATCAAGGTATCAAGCAAAATGACTATCTAAAAAGATGAAATAAAATGCCTCTCTTCTTTTATAATGAACACATTAAAATTATAGTCTAATTCATGAGTTTCCAATTATGTTTCTTCATGAATATTTTCAACGCAAAAATCAAATTCGCCATAATTTGAAATACTTTTAGGATTGTGATCTATTTGATTAGATAAGGTTTACATTGCTGAAAATATCTAAGTGATCTGAAATATGTGGTTGGACGTCATTGATAATCGTATAAAAAAACTCAGAGAATCAGATGTAAAGAGCATGTTGTTAAAAGTATCTTCATTGTTAGAGTTTTTTAATTTGTGCGTGATCGTCTTTTTTATTACAAACAACAATTTTGTCATGATTTAGAACAATTTTAGGATCAACATTAATTTTATTGGATGGTATCATGCCTTCTTGAAATCAATCATTAACAATTTCTAGATTGTTTATTTGAACAAAATCAACTATGCCATCAGAAGCAACAAGTTTATTAACAACAAAAAATACACTTAAAAATTGTATACCTTCAAGTTCACACAATAATTTGAAATACAAGGAAGAGAAATGATATGACAAAACCATTCTATTAATTCTATATTAGAAGGTCTATCTTAATACTGAAATTTTAAACAAATCAATATGAATCTAATGATAAAGTCCATTGTAGAGTTACCTTCAAATTTCCATAAATTCTCAAGTTTGATATATACCTTATCATAGTCGTAATCTTGGAATACATGAAGGAACTTTGCTATAAATTCATCCCATGTGTGTATAGAGGTAACTGACAGTGATTTACACCATTATTTGGGGTGGCATGTGAAAGTTAGAGTAAAAATACTACACATTACACCATCAATATCAGAAAAATACAATTAGTAATTTTTTGAATATATTGTAAAACATGTTCATATGCATAACATTTTTCCTTGCCATCAAATTTATTCTTCGAAAAGAGTCTTACTATTTTCTTTGGACTGTTGCAAGATGCTTGACCGGAGATGCAACTGCAAATGAGAATTTTCATAGTCATTGAAAATTAATAAAATAACTAAAATAATTAGCTCCAAAGGGTCAGCTTGTCAATTTTCCTTCCTTCTAGCACCAAAAATGTTGATGGCTAAAATTGAGCATGATCGACATTTAGGAAATCACCCGGTCAATGTGCCAATTAGACCATTTTCCATTTGGTGTGGTAATTTGATTTGGTTTTGGGCCCCATTGTCTCAATCTAGAACTAACCTAAACTAAATTCCTAATATAATCTAAGCTAATCAAAATGCATAAATTATCCCTAAATATAACTTTTACATGTGGGTGTATGATAGCGTTTGTATGGTATTAATAGACAAAAGGAAAGACTTTCCTTCTTGTGGTCATTTGAAAAAGGCAGTATTTTTGGGTTAGCTGAACCAAGGGTTCAGCTAGGCCACTTGGTAGGTTTCTCCTGCAAAAGGAGACTTTTGCTTAAAATAATTAAAACTAGATCTAAATGTAGTGTTAGCTAATAATGCAAAAGATGAATAAAATTATTCTAACTTGTAAAATAGGAAGCAACACTTGTATACCGAGTGTAATGGTTTAAAGGTGGGGGTTAAATATGCGATTTATAGTTAATATTGAGTTATAGAAGTAGTTCTAGTAGCTAACATTATTTAATTTTTTCATGTTTTGTGTAAAGAAATATTACAAACTGAAAATATTAAAAAATATGACACTGTAGCATGGAAATAATTCTCATACTTTTAAGGATTGTTAAACCAATTTATAATAACAAATATATGAGTAATTAGTTACTCAACATTCATTTATATGCATAATTAAATCTAGAGACAAATGCTACATCTCTAAAATTATAAGATGAGATAGTTGTTCATATAAACAATAATTTGCATAGATAAAATTAGTGCCACAATATGCAAATATTGGCATAAATATGCCACAAACAAAAATATATAATCATATTAAAACAAATATAGTATTTTAATTAGAATACTATCATAAACCTTTGAATCTCGTGATCTATATTTTACAAAGAATTCTCCAACAATCCTCCCAAGATACCATGCTCTGTCAATAGAGAACAAAGTCACAATAGTGTGAAATATACTTTAGCAGTAGATATTGAATCTCAAGAATGAAATCCCCAAACTCAAATATAAGTATTAATTAAATTCAATAGAAAAATACCCCTTTACAATAGTGTAAAAAGTTTCTCTCTTTCAAAAGAGTGGAACCCATTCCTCATCTACATATTTCTTATTTATAATTATATAATTCAAATTCAAAATAGACATTATTTTAAGACAATTTGATAAAGATTTTGTTTTCGGTTTTAGGAGTTGAAAATTCTCATTTTCTCTTTACAGCTCCAATCCCAAAAATCTAAGCTCCAATGCATGATTACATTCAATAAAGACTTTGTAAAATCATAAAATTAAATTAAATTAAAAGCCTCTTAAAATTGAAAAACCACATAATATGGAGACCATCGTATGATAAACCTTCGCCATATGCATTCGGGAATGGGTTCCATCTCGGTCTGAGGAAAAACAAAAATTACATTTTTGAATATCTTCGGAAGCCCCGATATGGTAATGGATGAGAAAAGTAAATTCATGTTAATTGACAACTTCTCGGTCTCTCGGCATCTCAGCATCTTGGTAGTAGTGGATGAGGGCTTGAGAATCCGAGAGACGGGTCAATGTTTGGTGTTATATACTGTATAATGATGTGGGTTTTATGTTTATGGTTCATAACCTAAGTTAAAAGATAATCTTCCTTTTTAATTATATATATATATATATATATATAATATATATATATATAAATATGAGTTTTATGTGTCAATGGAGGAAGGCTCTTATGTCTATGGAGAGTGGAAGAAGGGGGGTTATAACCTATTTTAAATGATGAAAAATAAATCTAATGGGTGTTCACATGATTGGATAAAATATATTAAAAAAAATTGATGTCCCCTATAACCAAAGTTTTTCCGAGAGCTTAAGGTGAGATAGGAAAGTTTTCCATCCTTTGTTGTAAAGTTTGTTGTCTTAGGATGTGAAAATTTCTGTTTTGGGACTAAACCAATATTATATCAATAAGTTGAAGGATTTTGCAATTTCTTGAAGGCATGCATAATATTTAATATGGTTGCAATCGCTGGGTGTGTGTTATATTCTTTCCATGACTAGCTTCACGTGCAAAGCCGAGGGGTTAGAGGGGGTGTGAGCCCCCCCCTTCGTTGCGTTGGGTGCAACACAAGGGTTACAGGGGGGCGGCAACCCCCTCCTATCGAGGGGTTTAAAGACGATGGTAGGGGTCTGAAGCAATACCTTGGAAAAAAAAAAAATGTACCCTATATTAGGTGACCGAATTTGCCTATGGTTTGTCCATGGGTTTTGCACATGGTTTTGGGCATGATGATTTTTTTCCCATGATATCTTGTAAATCCAGTGAATGAAACTACAATTGTGTTCTAATCTAGGGTTAATGGATTGGGATTTATGGATGCTTTGCCATGTATATATATGTATTGCAACATTGAAAAGAATAGAATAAAAAATCAATCTAGTAGTTCTAGTGTTGGGCTCCAAGGGAAAATATATGTGTATATTTGTTTTATGTTTTATGCTCTCACCATTGTCTATTTTCTATTTTAAGAATTTGTATGCAGGTAATTGTTTTATAGGGTTAAAACATACTTTTGGTATTGGAGTTGTTTCGGCTTCAAGGGGACACCTTTGTTGTTGAGGGGTTTTGCTCAGACCTGTGGTAGACCCTATTCAATGGGAGATCTATGGGATCGATTATTATGGTTAAAAAAAATGATGGTAAGCAATAGAAAGATAAAGATCAAGAAATTTAATGGTCAGATTTTTGAGTTGTGGAAACTCAAGATGGAAGATCTATTGGTGGATAAAGATCAGTGGATCGTGGTAGATCTGGGTACTTAACCAACGACAATGTATGATGAAAACTGGAATAAGTAGGATCGGAAAGCAAAGAGTATAATATGGTTGTGTATCTCAGATTTAGTATTATTGAATGTATCAGGGGAAGCTTCGATGAAGGCTTTGTAGGACAAGTTAGGGACTTTGTACCAATCTAAGTCTCTGGTGAATAAACTATTCCTACGAAAAAAATTGTATAACTTGAGGATGAAGGATGGAAGCTTGGTGACAGGCCTTTAATACTATGGTAATCCAGTTGTTATCTGTTGATATTAAAATTTCAGATGAAGATAAATGCATCATTTGTTGTGTTCTTTACCAGATTTGTGGGATAGTCTGGTTGTTGCAACAAGTAGCAATACAACTACCTTGCAGTTTGATGAAATAGTATCATCCTTGCTATCGAAGGAGATGAGATGGAAAAATATGGAGGGCCAGAATGGTGATGCTTTTTTTGTACGAGGACAGTCCTAGAATAGAAACAAAAATAAGTCATTGAGTGAGAGATATAAATCTAGAGGGAGATTTAAATCTCCAGGAAAACTTGTAAAGGTGTGGTGGAAATGCGAAAGGGAATGACTCTACAAAAAGGACTGTAGATCTAAAGCTCCTGAGAAAGGAAAGGGATCTGATGATTCTCTTTCTACAGAGGTGAAAACCACCTCAAATGAAGGTGGAGATGTAGACTTGGCTTCTTCTTTAAGTACACATGTAGATCATGAGGCATGGTTGATTGACTCGGGTGCATCCTTTCACTTCACTCTCCATAGGGAGTAGTTCTGTGAGTATGAAAAATATGAGGGCAATGATGTCTTATTAGGGGATGATAAGAAGGCTAGAATCATCGAACGCGAAAAAGTCAAGCTGAAGTTGCAAGGTGGAAGGATTACAACACTTACGGGTGTTATGCATATTCCTGCATTGACCAAAAATTTGATTTCTATAAGCAAGATGGATGATGCAGGTGTAAAAACAATGTTTGAGAAAGATACCTGCAAGATGGTTGAGGAGCATTAATATTGATGTGGGGAGTTCGGATTGGAACTCTGTACAAGCTTCTGGGTAGCATTGTTATTGGTGGGTGCAACAGTTATGTGGTTCCTGAAAGTGGAGCAGAAAACCTTGTGGTCAGAAAAGACCACGTTATGGCATCAAAAGCTTGGACATATTGGAGATAAGGGCCTTTGAATACTTGATAGTAATGGTATGGTAGAAGGCATGTCTAATTTCTCTCTAGATTTCAATTTCTACAAACATTGTGTATATGAGAAGCAAAATCGAGTGAGTTTCCCCTCTATTGCTAAGAGGGTGAAATGGATATTAAAGGTTGTATAGAGTTATGTGTTTGGACCTGTATTGGTTCCATCACTGGGTAAGTCTATGTACTATGTATCATTTATAGATGACTTCTCAAGGAATACATGGATATATTTCCTTATGAAGAAATATGAAGTCTTCGACAGGTTTAAAGAATTTAAGGATCTGGTGGAAAATAAACAGAGAAGAAGATAAAGGTGTTGAGGACAGATAACGATGGAGAGTTCTACAAGAAGGAATTTGAAGAGTTTTATAAGAAGTGTGGTGTAGCACGACAAAAGACTACTCCATACACACCTCAGAAAAATGGAGTTGCAGAAAGAATGAACAGGATGTTGATATAAAAGAAAAGAAGCATGCTCAATGGTGTCGGGTTAGGATAGGAATTATGGGCAGAGGTGGTGGAGATTGCATGTTACCTAGTCAATAAATCACCTTCATCAATGTTGGAGGATAAGACTCCACAAGAGATATGGACTGGTAAAAAACCCTCTCTTTCACATCTGAGGGATTTGGTTGTGACACATATGTACATGTTCCAAAGGAGAAAAGAACAAAGTTGGATAGTAAATCTGAAATATGCATCTTTATTGGGTATAAGGATGGTTTAAAAGGTTATAAGCTTTGGGACCCATAAACAAGGAAGATTGTGTATAGACATAATGTGGTGTTTAGAGAGGTGAAAGATGTTATTAAACATGAATTCCTACCAAAGGAACCTGTGAAGATAGAGTTTGAGCTAAAGGAGGAAGAATCAAATTCTATAGCAAAAGAGGAATCAGAAGTTGAAGAGCCACAAACCCAGTTGTGAGAAGATCAGTTCGAGAAAGAAGGAAATCAGAAAGGTATAGTCTAGCTAATCTTTGTTCAAATTTTGCTTTATGTATTACTAATGATGATCCTAGAACTGTTCGGGAAGCAGTAGATTTAGAGGATGGTACACTCTGGAAAGAGGCCATGGTTGATGAAATGGAATTTTTGCACAAAAATGAGGATTTTTATTTGGTGGAGATGTTGACTAGAAGGAAACTCATTGGCAGTAAATGGGTTTTTAAGAAGACGATGAATGTAGAAGGAAAGATGGAGAAATACAAAGCTTGGTTGGTAGAAAAAGGTTATTCCCAGATGTCAAGAATTGATTTTGGTGATATTTTATCTCTCGTTTCCAAGGTAGCTTTTATTATATTACTTTTATCTGTTGTTGTTGCTTTTGAATTTGAGGGAGAATAGATGGATGTGAAGACAACATTTCTTCATGGGGATCTGGAAGAAGAGATCTACATGAAGCAACTTGAAGGCTTTGCAATGAAGGGTAAGAAAGAATTGACTTGCATGTTAAAAAGTCTTTGTATGGGTTAAAACAGTCACCAAGGATGTGGTATTATAAATTTGATACATATATACGGGGACTTGGCTTCACTAGAAGCAAAACATATCATTGCGTGTATTTTAAATTAATTGGTCACAATGTTATTTATTTGGTCTTGTATGTGGCTGATATGTTGTTGATTGGAAATAAAAGAGAAATTATCAAGGAATTGAAGACCCAATTGTCCTCCAAATTCAACATGAAAGATCTTGGGGCTGAAAATTGTATTTTTGGCATGGAAATTAAACAAGATCAGGCAAAGAGGAAGCCATGGTTAAACCAAAAGAAGTATGTCAAGACAATATTGCAGAGATTTAATATGTAGGATAGTAAACCGGTGAAGGTTCCTATTCCTATAGGTGTAAAATTATATGTTGAACAATGTCCCAATACATAAGAAGAGAAGAGGACATGTCCCATGTTCCATATGCAAGTGCAGTCAATAGCCTGATGTATGAATTGGTCTGTACTAGACTAGACATTGCACATGTGTTGTGGCCACCAACAACCCCCCTCCTTATGAAGTGTTATTGCTAATACTAAATAAGTGGGGACCCTTAGTAAAAAATTAAAAAAATCAATTAGTGTTATATTTCTTTTTAGATGAAACTTACAACATCATGGACTTATGGAAATACCTTTGGAGAATCTAAAAAACCTAAGTTTCATAATGAAGAAATTAAATTCACTCCTTAAGAGAGATCACATCACACAAAGAATGATAGGATACCTTCTAAATGAGCCAAAATGATAAAAAACACGAGATTGCGACGCGAAACTCCATCGCATCGCATGCATTAAGAAGCACTCACATTAGAAAACCTTAAAATCGCCGATATGCAATATCGCATATCGCACATCGCAAAAATCACATGAATTACACATAATGATTATAACGATTAAGCGATCTACGATCTTGCGATATTATGATCTTGCGATCCTGCGATATTGCGATATTGCGACCAAACAACCTTGCGATAGAATAACACGATGAAATTGCGATAGTGCAATGCAGTGATCTGCGATATCGCAAAGCAAAATTGCAAGACCTCTCCATCGCAGTTGGTTCTGGCTCATTATTCAAGAAAACGTTTTTAGGCCAAGAACTGGTCATGCGCTTTAATGTGAATTAATGAGTTGTTGCCAGTTGTTAATGAAGTATGGTGTTGTGTTTTTCAAAGAACTAGTTCACGTAAGGTGGCGTGTTTTGCATATCTTCGACATTTAAAGTTTTCTTGTCATTATTTTTATCATTACTTCCACCTCAATTGTAAACTGTAGGAATGAAGGAAAAAGCATTATACAAGGCAGTATGCATGAAACTGAGGAGGAAAGGCAGTACTCCAATGTCCATTTCAGAAGGCACACCTAATCCACTTAAGGGAGAGAAAGAGCCGCACTCTTCTGAGGCATCCATCACAGATTTCTCATATACAGCCATGGTTGAATGGGTACTGAATGATGCTGACACCAGAAACAGACAGTTTAATGCTCAGGGTCAAGAGCTCACAGAATCACTATTTTTACAAATTTTGAGCTTTATACCTGATAAGAGAAAAAGGCGCAAGAGGTGAAAAACGCATCAGGGAAGCCCGGATCAAGAAACAGAGGCAGTTTCTGATGTACGATTAGTGCTTAGAGAAAACTTGCTCGAAAAGGAAGGCTTCTAATTACTCAGACACCTGCAAGCCCCGAAAATTGCAAGAAAGCAGCAATAAAAACAAACTGGAAACAGAAGGCTAAAGAAAAAGCAGAAGCAATCCAAGGGTTAACCAAGTTGAAATGGGATTATTACCAAGCATACATGGTAAAGCCACATAGTTATTGGATGATTCTCAAGTATATCATCAATTTTGCTGAGAAGATAGTGCCAACTCTTGCTGATTCTGTTTGCTTAACTCAACTAAAGACGGAAGACGGTCAGCCAACTCTACTCAGGCAAATACTGAATGCTTGCGATGTTAAGGAGAAAATTTAGAAATAGTTAGATATTAGATTTAATTTTAGAAATAGTTTTTCTTAGAAAAAGGACGGTCATTTAAACTGAATCTTCAATTTCTGTAAATAAGTTATTTAGTTAGTAGTATTTAAACCCTTCTCATGCATTTAGAGAAGGGTCCATAAATTTATCAAAAACTTGTCCTCAGAACATGCACTTTTGCACCCTAAGAGGAGGTTTTGATGAATGAATGTAATAAGGTTTATTTGATATGTGCATTTGATATCTTCTACTGATGTTGCACTTCTATACTCTTAGTGGATGTTAAATCAAGGAGAGATAAATCAATTGTCGCTTGAAGCTCATG
>APFE030354823.1:242704-253073 GCA_000404065.3 Pinus taeda | reverse complement strand
TGTCCAATCCCCGCACCCAAAATTGCCTTTCCCCAATTTTCCACCAAAACCCTAAAAATCCCAAATCAAACTTTTTATTAGTTTACTAGCCTAAAATCAGTGTTTTTTATTGGTTATCTCTGCCCGTTGAAGATCTTTGCCGAGATAGACCGGAGAGAGCCCTCTCCTACCCCATAGGGCTAGCTACGAGGCTAAGTGGTTTGATGTTGCCTTGGAGTTTACCTTTTTCAGCCTGAGGTGAAATTTCAAGCGCTAACAGAGGCTACATGCATTTTTATATATTGAAGATAGATGTTGTAGATCGAGGTATTATATTGTCACTTCTCTGGGGAGTATCATTACACAACATTGTACTCATCAAGATCTGAGACGCTCTTACGACATTTCAGGTTATTTTCCTTCCCATAACGAACAATACAATACTTTACCCAGTTATTGATTGGAAGGGTTGTGCTCTATAGTCAATATTTGGAATATTTGTCAGTTTTTTGAGATGAGTGGAAAGGCATGGGTTAAACTAATGAGTTAGATGAAGAGTTCGTCGACTAATCATCAAATCGTTTCGATTCGAAGGCCATCTAGGTTGATATGACTCAACAGCCACTTGGAATGGAGTTATCAGGAGCAGGCGCAGTATAGGACAAGATGATGAACATCCCTAGGCCACCTCTAGAGGAAGGATTTTGCATCCCATCAACTCTAGATGTTGAATCCTTTTTCAGAATTTGGTGAGTCGGGTGTGGGGTTGGTTAGTACAGGTAACCCAGGGCATATGGAGTGGAATTTGGGGTAGCAAGAGAAGGAAGGACAAGCTGTGTCAATATCCTCTCTGTCGTTTATGCCTGATTGCATAAACTTGAAGACAATGCAAGAAAAGGATGATGTATCGGTGAAAATTCAAGGTAACAGGAGGGCAATGACATCTTGTGGAGGACATGAGAAAATTTTGAAGGTGATTAGTGCAGATAATCTAGATAGCACAGGGGTTTTTTCATTGGCTCAATCATATGGATGCTTTTCTGGTCCTTCTACATGTGTCCCTAATCCAGGGCAAACAAAGGATAATGAAAAGGGAGAAGATGATTAGCAGTCAAAAGATGGAGAGGTAGGTGAATATAGGTTAAAGGGTGGCGGGGGGGATCCAAAGCTACCAAAGTGAAAGAAAGATGCAGGAAGATGGTTCTAGGAGAAAACATAAAAATACATGATTTTATGGATACAATTGATCGAGTCCTGATGGATAGTGTTCGAGGTTGAAAATAATCTTTGACCAGACTCAAGAAGTGGGTGTTGGAGGTGTGGGGTCAAGTGTTGGTCAACTTTCCTTCGATTATGATAATGGCTCAATGACCTGGATTTAAACATGAACACAACAAATTATAGATATAACCAGAAATATAAAGATGCAATAGAAATAACACTTCGTTTCATTAATATCAAACACTGAAATATGCTTACATACAGAATGGAAATAAGACTAGCTCAGGCTACGGTAGCTTATCTCTGAGAAGAGATGTGGCAGCTGCATGCCTCTAAATTGTGTTACAATGAGGCTCAAGGGCCTTTTTATTATTGAACAATAAGAGAAAACCCTAAACAACCAAAACCCTAACTCGGGGAGATGTAACGCCAAGAGTTTATGGGCCCTGTTGGGGTTAGTTGGATAATCAACTTCTCGGGGTCGCGACTTAGTCATATTATCTCTGTTTGGCGCACATGATACCTTGTTAGAATGATCTCTATGAGGAATATGACAGAAAAGACAATTTTATCAAAATATTGTTGGTTTTATATTTCCAAAAAAACGTCATTTAGGGCCTCAAAATGGCTCCGTAAGTTTATGGCCCGAAAAACTATTAAAAATAGTAAACTGCTCTACAATTAAGGAAACTAAAAAACTGAAAGAAACAATGGTGGGGGTCCAAGTGGAATTGGCAGGTGGCCACCAATATCCACCTGGATCATTCCTCCCCCCTTAGGAAGCAATGTTCCCCATTGCGTTGAGTTCCTCCATGAGATGAGGAAACTTCTGCTGAACTTGGTCCTTGGTGAGCCACTTGCCCTGGTGAAGGAGTTGGCCTTCTTTAACAACTCGATATAGTTGGATCTTCTGCTGTTGAGTGTGCTTGATCTGCATGTCGATGATCTAATCAGTTGTGGCTTGTTACATGCAATATGGATTTAACTCTATAGGTATGAGTTGTTCTGCAATGTTTGATGTGTCTAGCAATGGTGGGAAGTATGGTTGAAGGCAGTCCACATTGAACACTGGGTGTAGGCCAAGGAATGGGGGAATGTTGAGCTCAAATTCATTATCTCCCATAATCTTGGTAATGGTGTAAGGACCATATCAGAGTGTTTTGAGTTTCCGATAGGCTTCCGTAAGGCATTCCTTTTGCAAATGCAACTAGACATTGTTGCCCACCTGAAACTTGTGTGGCAATTGATGTTGATCATGCCGTTGCTTGTACTTGGCATTTGATTTCTCCAGAATGTCATGAACCTGTTGGCGTATATGTTGGATGTGCTCAATGAAGTTGATTTCCTTATCGGTTTCAAACTAGACATGAGTTGAATCTGCTTGAGTAGCTACAAATGGCATGGCCACATCAATGGGACATAGTGGCTAGAATCCCAAGCCCACCTGAAAAGGGTTGTGGCCATTCGAGCTATGGAGAGCCCAACTATAGCTATGCTGGACATAGGGGAGGCTCTCATCCCACGTGCGTGGATTCTTTGAGTTGTACATGCATAGAATGTGTACGATCCTCCTGTTGATGACCTCTGTCTAGCCATCAGTTTGGGGATGGAAAGTTGTGGACTTAGTGAGCTTGGTATCCAGCATCGACAAAATACTGGACCAAAATGTACTGAGGAACCTGTTGTCCCAATCTGAGATGATAGACTATGGGATCCCAAAGTGTACCCACACTCGTTAAAAGAAGAGTTTAGTAGTGGCTTCCGCTGTGATATTCTTCTTGCAGGCATCCATAATGGCCATCTTCGAGAATCTGTCGATGACCACAAAAGCATAGTCATTTCCATGCTTAGTATAAGGAAGGCCCGACATGTAATCCATGGAGATGGATTCCCAAGGTTGACTAAGGGTAGGCATCGGAGTATAAAGGCTTTGCTTCTTGATGGTCAGTTTGGCAATGGCACAGGAAGTGCAGGATCTGATGTGTATTATTTCCTGCAAATTCCCTACAAATCTACCTCTGAGATCTATGTAGAAAATTTGATTGTAGATTAACGCGATAATGCAATATACCAAAGCAAAATACTATAATTTACTTCTACGATCAAACTTGCGGAAGCTTAAATATCGAGTTGAATCAGAGCTGAACATATATAACCATAACAAGAAGAATCAATACACATGAAACACAGAAAATACTCAGGGGAAATCCTTAGCTAAAAACCCCACTATCTATATTATCATACAAGGTGGAAATACATCAAAATTATACAAATCCTTAGCTCTCACAGCTAGCCAGCTCTTAGTACAATCCTCCTAGATCTTCACAGGAGAACTTGGCTTCTCACAAGCCTTCTCGTCTGCCCTCCAAGCTCCTATTTCCTTGCGCAGTTTCTCTAGGTGATCCTCCTATTACCAAGTGGAAGACTGACAACTCACACTGATCCTACACCCTCTTATAACTGCACAATCCTCAAGGAACCTTATTCCTTCTGCATGCATGAGTTTCCTCTATAAGAGAAAACATGCAATTGATGGTACATTGTCCTTGACTTTAATCTCAACTAGGCCTTTCTCAGAATAGACATGCATGAGTTATTGATGAGGGAATCTTTAGTTATCTGGAGTACACTAGTTGAATGCATGCATGCATCAACTAACTGATAACTCACAATTAGTTCCTCAAATAGTTTGGAACTAATTTAACTGGACTTAACTCAGTAAAGTGAGTAAACTAATTAAAACTAAAATATAACTCAATCTTATCTCCTTAATTTAAGGCTTATCTCCTTAATTTAAGGGATAACTCTTGCATGACTTCATAAATACTTCTAACTTGAATTTCTCCAACTAATTAATCCATAATGAATTAATTAATTATTTCTATGTAGCTGGTGAAACTAAATTCGATTTTAATTCAAGGAAAAATTAAAATTGGAATTTCTGGATTCTATTTTTATCATTTCTTGTTGCTATTTTCAACACTCCCTCTCAACAAGAAAGGAATTCAGCTCGATCCCAATCATGAACCTTTGGAATGTTATGAATGAAACACTTATCTCTAGTTTTGTTGCTCCAGCAACTCCAGAAACAGAAAAAAAAAAAACATCCAACCTGAATCAATATGATGCATCTGTCATGAAAGTCTCTGACTGTTATTGCCTCTGTTAACTGAAAATTTTGCGCTTCTGCTGACTCTACCTTTCTGCACTGTTGTAAATTCTTCTTTGTGCTCTTCAGTATCTCACTACTCTAGCCTCTTTCACTTTGAACTCTTACTGCATCAATCCCATTGATTCCTCCTGCTACTATGTACTTTGGGCTCCCGTAGCAAGGTACAATCCATGAGATAAAACCTCTTAATGGACCCTACCCAATTTTAGCCTTCTTGGGACTATCACTTCACATCACACCACCTCACACCTGGAGGTATGGCTGCATGTGATCCCTCTTCCCATTTGGATCAAAATTCCCCCCTAATGGAGGTATCTGCATGAGTGGATCTCTTCACTCGGTCTCCTCTCTGCTTCTCCAATTGTGGCTCCTCCATAATTGTTTGAGACTTCTTTTGGGATTGCATGTTGAGAGGTAATTTACTCTCCCTCTCAACCACAAAGTATCTAACATTTTCCTTTCTCCTCAAGGCTTTGCATGCATCTTGAACCTCAAGAGCATACAGGTTGTTAACTCGTGAACCGATCTGTTTCACTTGTCTCATGGTGATGTTTCTATGGAAAACCTTTCCCTTACTAAAGACAACATCGTAGCCTTTGTCCTCCAACATTGTGAATAATACCAAGTTCTTCTTCAGTCCAGGCACATACATCACATATATCAAGGTGATAGGAGGTCCAAGTTCCCTCTTAAAAGTAACCATGCCCACTCCTGAAACATTATACTTTCCATCGTCACCCATCTCTATGCGCATCTTGAGGTCTTTCTCCTCCAAGGTACTGAATAAAATATTATCACCAATCATGTGGAATGAGGCTCCACTTTCAAGATGCCAAACACAACCCATCATCGATGATACCATGCATGCGATGAGGGTAAAGTCCATTTCAAACTAAGAGGTTAATGCCTCATCTTCTGATCCTTCCGAGGATCCCTTCTTGGACTTCTTCAATGGGCAATTAGTTGCATAATGTCCCAGATCATTTGAAGTATGATATGAATTCAATTTGCACCTGCAACCCTGAACTTCAAACTTCGAATTCTCTTCTCCGTATATTGTTCACAACTCCGATATCCTGTAGAAAATTTCTACACAACCTTGCTCTAATACCATGTAGAATTTCCTGCAAATTCTCTACAAATCTACCTCTGAGATCTAGGTAGAAAATCTGACTGTAGATTAATTCGATAATGCAATATATCAAAGAAAAATACTATAATATACTTCTACTATCAAACCTGCGGAAGCTTAAAGATCGAGCTGAATTAGAGCTAAACACATATAACCATAAGAAGAAGAATCAATATAAATGAAACACAGAAAATACTCAGGGGAAAACCTCAGCTAGAAACCCCACTATTTGTATTATCATACAAGGTGGAAATACATCAGAATTATACAAAGCCTTAGCTCTCACAACTAGCCATCTCTCAGTACAATCCTCCTGGATGCTCACAGGAAAACTTGGCTTCTCACAAGCCTTCTCCTCTACCCTCCAAGCTCCTATTTCCTTGCGCAGTTTCTCTGGATGATCCTCCTATTACCAAGTGGAATACTGATCACTCACACTGATCCTACACCCTGTAAGAACTGCGCAATCCTCAAGGAACCTTATTCCTTATGCATGGATGAGTTTCCTTTATAAGAGAAAACATGCAACTGATAGTACACTGTCCTTGACTTTAATCTCAACTGGGCCTTTCTCAGAATATACATGCATGAGTCACTAATGATGGAATCTTCAGATATCTGGAGTAGACTAGTTGAGTGCATGCATGCATCAACTGACTAATAACTCACAATTAGGCCCTCAAACAATTTGGAACTAATTTAACTAGACTTAACTCAGTAAACTGAGATAACTAATTACAACTCAAATATAACTCAATCTTATCTCCTTAATTTAAGGCTTATCTCCTTAATTTAAGGGATAACTCTTGCATGACTTCATAAATATTTATAACTTGAATTTCTTCAACTAACTAATCCATAATGAATTAATTAATTATTTCCAAGTAGCTGGTGAGACTAAATTCGATTTTAATTCACAATTTTACTTCAAGGACAAATTAAAATTGGAATTTCTGGATTTTATTTTTATCATTTATTGTTTCTATTTTTAATATGATGTACTTCCTAACATCTTGTCGAAGATTCAGCCAATAGAAATACTTCTGCAGTACTGTCACCGTTTTCTCGACCCTGAAAAGCCCAGCGGCCTGATTGTAGTGTGCTTCCCAAATCATCTTACCATGCCCACTTGAAGGAACACAAAGTTGTCCCAGGTGGCATAATAGGGCATCATGGAGGTGAAAATCTAGAACTTGCTGACCCTCCAAGACCATCTGGTATGTGTGGTCGAATTTTGGGTCACTTTTGTAGAGAAGTGGCCAATCAGAAGTCTCGTGCCCGCAAGAGTTGAGCAAAGTGGTTAACACCATGATTGGTGGTTAGTTGAGGCAATCTACAACATTGTTGGTGTTTCCCTTCTTATAATTGATATTCAAATGGAAATGTTTCAGGTATGTGTACCACTTCTGATGGTGATCATTCTGCAACTTCCCTTGGGTTTGTATGAACTATAGGGGCCATGGTCTATGTGGATGACCTTTTCCTTCCCCAAAATATAATGCTTCCATTGTCGGAAGGCCTGCATAATGGATTACATCTCTTTGCCATAAGTGGGATACTTCCGGGACTGTGTTTGAAAGTGTCTCACTGTGATATCCCACTGGATGCACTTGTTGAGTAAGGACTGCCCCAATAACATAGTTAGAGGCATCTGTCTCAATCTCAAATTGTTGTTGCAAGTCTGGTAGTGTGAGCACTGGTGTAGAGAAGAGGAAATGTTTCAACTCTGTGAATGCCTTCTGTTGAGATTCAGACCAAAATAATTTTTCTTTCGCTCCTCCCTTGGTGACTTGACTCAAGGGCCAAGTGATATGAGAAAATCCGAACATGAACCTGCAGTAGAAATTGGAAAGACCCAGGAAGATGCGGATATCTGTTAGAGCGGTTGGAGCTGGCCAATCTTGAATGACTTGGATCTTGGTTGGATCCACATGCACCCCATGTTCATCATGTTAGTTTCAGTCTTTCCAGCCTTCCTACAGTGTTCAAATATGCTCTTACAAAGTGGTTTCAGAGTGTTAAGGTCAAATTTTGTCTTTTCAAAGAGTTTTCAAGCAAAATTTGGTCACTAGGCATTAGGTCTAGGGTTTATTTTCACTCCTTCTAAAGTTGCCCAAATGTCAGTCTATGTCATCATTCAACTGATTCTATCATCATTCATAGGGTTTTCATTATCATGTCAGTGTCTAATGAGTCATTTTACACCTTGTTCATGCTTCAGTTGTGCCTTGGCAAGTTCATTTCCCTCTCCTAGGGTTTTGAAGGCAATTTCTCTTGGACGGTCAAATCAATGGCAAAAATTGTTTCCTGATGTTCATACACCTTCCCCTATCCTTAATGTACCTTCTCAAGCACTTCCCAACACTCAGATCCCCCAAAATCCTCATTTTTGTACAAACCCTAGTTTCTTGCTACAACCTGGCAATTTTCTAGGTTGGGCCTGTGTTTTTCCCTTTTGGACCCTTTCCCCTCACTCAATCTCTGAGATTCAACTTTCCCTTGCTCCCTAACATCCCTCCCTACTCCCAAGAATTTAGAATCCCCTTATCCCCTTCATTTCGCTTCATTTCGACAAAATTCCTTGTTTCACACATCGGGATAAGTTTCACTTAAATGATTTTTCAGAGCAGTAAAAGATGAATTTTGGAAAAATGAGAGAGGTTTTTGTCCACAACATGCCTAAGAATAAAAACCTCTTTCAATTCTTTCACAGGTGTCATGGTTTGAGATAAATGTCAAGAATACCATTTCCTCAGGAGAATCAAAGACACCTCTGAAGTGACCTTGGGAAAATCAAGTTTTATCCTAGCTTGGTTGGCCAAATGATTTTCTTAATGGATAAAATGGAAATTAGACTCAAATACCTTTCCAACGAGCTATCCTGAGCTCAATTCCGACACCAGGAAGGCTTCCAAACAGAGCTGCCAATGTGCAAGACCCGTTAAGAGGTCTGTGCGACCCGTTGGGCAGTGCAAGACCCGTCCAGCACCCCTCCACAGTGCAAAAATACAACGGGCGCGATCTGTTGGGCAGTGCGAGACCCGTTGAGAGGCCTACGAGACCCGTTGAGCTGTCTCTTGCAAAACTTGTTTTAAATTTGCTCAATCGCTCTCCAAGCTATCAAATCTTTTGAGGTAGGTGTTCTAATCATGGAATGGTTGCTGGTTATGATTGGTGGATAGTATAAACATGTTTTAAGGATCAAATGGTGCAAGAGAAACCACTTCATGTGACTGCATTGTTAATGTTCAAGAGTGCTAGGGTTTGTGTTGTTTCAAGGTATTTCCCTTGGTAAATTGTTCCCTCCCTCCCTTCTTACTCATATTTGCATTCATATCTATCTTCCCATACTATTTCATAAATAAAAGTGCAAACCCTACCCCTCTCCCAAAGCATCAAAACTCAAACCCTAATCTTGCTACACCACATGCATGTGTAAACACTTGAATTTGTGGGTTAACATGTAAAGAGTTTTGTACATATGTTTCCTTATCTTTCCCTGTTAATGCATGTGTTCATTTTCCCATATATTCACTTTCCTTACATGTATTCCTATATGCAATAATGGTTTGCAATGTTTTCTTTAAATTCCCTATTATATTTATATATTCCAAATTCCTTGTACAAAGGTCCCTCCGCTAACATTTCCATCATGTTCTTGTCCCCTTGAAGCAACATAGAATTCAGTACTTTTTACAGGTAGAAACAGCAGTACATTTTGTCCACTCTGCTCCTCAAACATGTCAGAAACTGAAACATATGAGCAGAGTGATGACCAAGCATCAGTGTCAGAGGTTGAGGTACAGAGGAGGTCACATAGAGGTGAAAAAGTTGGTCATCATAAGAGAGAGGAGCTCACCTCTTTGACTGATTTGCAGGGGTGGATGTTACAAGGCAAAAATGAAGGTGCTCCAAGGACGGTTGGCCAAAGCACAAAAACGAAAGAAAACGCTCGATCCACTCATTTTGGCCAAAGCCTCTTTGGCTGAGCATGGTACTTGATTGGGGACTCCCAGCCCAAATTTCAAGAAATTTGGAGAAAATTTTGTCATTTGTGAATTTTTTGTGCAATTTACAGGTTTTGGCTTCTCAACGGGTCTCACCCCCGGCGAGACCCTTTGTCATCATAGCTCCATTTGGAAAAAACTCAGCATTTTTGGATTTGGCATGAAAATTTACACTTTCTCATCCATTAGTAAGAAATTTCATCAAGTTCTGGGCCTCCAAATGGTCAAAATGCATGCAAAATTTGACTTTCTGCCCCTTTTTTGAGTTGCAGAAACCAGTCTTTGGAGAATTAAGTTTTGATAGGGAAATGACCTCAAAATTCAAAAATTCTAGTTGGGTTGGAAAGTAGACTCACAGACCTTTCCAACAAGCTATCCTGCACCCAATTCGGATACCGGGAAGGCCTCCAAGAAGAGCTGTAAAAGTGTGAGACCCGTTGAGAAAAGGTGTGCGACCCGTTGAGGAAACTTTGCCAGATTTGACCAGTTCAACCCAGAAAACGCAGTTTGGCTCCAGTTTGACTTTTTTGGGTGAAAGATGATTATCTTTGATGTAATTATGGCAACTCTAAGACACTTTTACTCTTGTTTAACACTTCTAGAAGATTCATTCATGTAAAGGGTAAAAATTGAATGCATGAACTGATTTCCAAGTTTATAGAGGCAAGTTGTTTTGACTGCCTAATTTTTAGTGCTAAGTTTAGAAGTGGTTGAAACAGCTCCTAGAAGGATGAGCTCGACGCCTAAAGGCAAGGGAAGAGGTTGGCTTGCCTATATTATGTATTTTCTTAATCATTTTCAGAGGTTGGAAGGTTGGACTCTTGAGAGAGAGTAGTAGCTCTTTGTATTATCTCTTGT
>APFE030354823.1:181102-242684 GCA_000404065.3 Pinus taeda | reverse complement strand
TACTTCTGCATATTAAACAAATGAAGTGATAAAGTAAGAATTCATGCTTGCCATGCTCTGCTTTTAAATTTGTTTAATTTTAATGTTTTCTACTGTCTAAAGAGAATTCAAATTCATTGTTTTCTCTCTTTAGCCTTCTCTATATCATTGCTAACCATTCACTTCAGTCAAAGACATCAGCACGGTCTCCTACCTCGCCCCAAAGACTCCCCTGCAGAAACTGTGTCCCATCCCCGAAGCCAAAATTGCCCTCTCCTCAATTTGCCACCAAAAATCCAAAAACCCCAAAATCAACCTCTTTTATCAGTTTACTAGCCTAATATCAGTGATACTTTGTTGGTCATCTTCCTAATTGAAGATTTTCCGAGAGAGACCGGAGAGAGCCTTCTCCTGCCCCGTAGGGCTAGCTACGAGGCTAAAAGGTTTGATGTTGGCTTGAGGTTTGCCTTTTTCAGCCTGAGGTGAAATTTCAAGCGCTAACACATCAATAATGTATCCCAAATACTGAACCTAGGTCATGCCAAAAGTGCATTTCCCCAAAATGGCACACAGCTTGTGTTGCCGCAGTGTTTGGAGAACATGACAGATGTGATGGAGGTGTTCTTCCCAACTCTGGCTGAAGATCAGGATGACATCCATTAGCCTCATTAAGGTTGTAGGAGCATTCTTCAACCTGAAAAGCATAATCAACCATTCGAAAAGGCCCTCCTTGGCTTTGAAGGTAGTCTTCCACACATTGAAGGGTTCAATTAGTACATGGTGATATCCTGATTTCAAGTTGATCTTGCTGAAATATTTTCCCCCTTCAGTTGGTCCAAAAGGTCATCAATCTATGGGATTGGGTACCTATTCTGGACAGTGATCTTATTCAGGGCCTGATAATCAATACAGAATCTCCAAGTCCCATCCTTCTTTTGTACCAACACGATCAGGCTTCCACAAGGTGATGAACCTGGACGGATGTGACCTTTCTGCAACATCTCCTGAATCTGCCTCTTGATTTCGTCATTCTATAGAACCGAGTGTCGATAGATTAGTCCATTGGTAAGTGGCACACCTGGGGTCAAATCGATGGAGTGCTTGACCTGACAGTGCAGAGGAACCCTTGCGAGGGAGGTGAAGATGTCCTCGTACTCCTCCACGACCTTGTCCATATGTTTTTGTCATGTAGAGGGGCCTTGTCTGAAGGTCGTGGCCACCATATTATTCTTTCCCTGAGGGTGTATCATCAGGAAAACAAATTTCATGGCTTTGGAAATGAGCTTACTACATTATTTTACAATAACCAAAGAGATGGCGGTAGGCAGTTTTACCTCTGGTATCCTGTATAACTTATTTCCCAAAGTAACAATAATAGCACGAGGCCTTGACTCATACACAACATGTCACTTCCATAAGTATGGTTGGCCTAATAATACATCACAAACATCAAGGGGAGGAACGTCACATAATACCTCATCTGTGAAGGGCTTGATGTTGTATGGAAGGCGACACTCGTGGATCACACGAAGATCCCATCCTTGGTGAAGCCACTTGATGGTGTACGATTGTGGATGTGTTTTGGTCGGTAAGCCCAGCCACTTCATGACCTCTGCTAAAATGAGGTTCTTTTAACTCCCGCTATCAAAAATGAACTATAGCGGACAACCCTTTATCCACATCTGGGAGTGGAAGAGGCGCTCCTCCTCCTCTGGATCTTCGGGTTCCCCCTTCTAGATCTTCATGGTGGCAACGGTGGAGTTGGGCTCCACACCGATAATTTGCTTCCCTTTTTCATCCCCCTTGCTAGGTTCTGACTCAGAGTCGTAACATGCATCTGATTCCTAAGCCTTTAGCTCGGCCACCAGTGACTGCTTGGCCCAAAAACTCACTTGTGTTGTGAGTGGAGCTCTTATGGAACTCACACCAATTTCCCGTGTCCTTTGGCTTCACGGTGTTGTTATTTGCTTACGGATTTGGTGGGTTTTCCTAGGCCACCTCGCCTTGGATTTTTCCTTTGTTCTATGGTTTAGGGGCACCTTTCCCTTGCTTTGGATTCGCAGATCCAAAGTCTCGCTTCTTTTGTTTAAACTTTTTCTCGATCTTGACGACATATCAGTATGTCGTGCTGAGTGAGGAGATGTCAAGAAATTCCATCTCATCTTGGATGTACCTATGCAAGAAACCGTGGTATTTGAGAATCAAATGCTTCTAAAAATATTGGTAAGCTATGGCACATCTTGGTCCCTTCCCTGTCGCAGCATTGTCCACTTTATGTATTTATCCTCATACCTACCGACAGGGTAGTACTACTCCTTGATGGCATCCTGGAACGAGTTCTAAATGGGTGCATCTAAAAACAATGAGTTTGTACTTTCATCCTTCTGCTCATAGTAGGTTTCCCACCAGTCCTTGATGTGGGGGGGCTACTTTGAGAAGTGCAAAAGTGATCTTTTCCCGGCTGGAAAAATCATGAACGGAAAAATATACTTCTAGTAGAATTAACCATTTATCTACATCATCTGCATCTATCTGACCCTCAAATATGGGAATTTCAAAGTTAACTTGTACCTTAAAGGGTGTGGTGCTTCCAGAGTAGCTGCTGGAAGTAGATGCGTCGCCCTTGGGTAGCTGCTGAAGGATCTAGGAAAAATTTTCCATCATCGCGTTCCTTTTTCACTCAAGGGCTTCTTCGAGCAAGATTTTGATAGGATCTCCTGCCTCCTCGCATTTCTTTTCATCTGCCATGGGAGACCGTCGGGATTTGCGAGGCTAGCCTTGCAAAGGTTTGACTAGTTCGATCCGGACATGCAAAGAAAAATAGAGAAAGAGCAGACTGCTCTAATACCATTGATCCAGATTTAAACAAGAATGCAACAAATTACAGATATAACCATAAATACAAAGATGCAGTAGAAATAACACTTTATTTCATTAATATCAAATACTGAAATATGCTTACAAACAAAATGGAAATAATACTAGCTCGGGCGATGATAGCTTATCTCTGAGAAGAGATGTGGTGGCTACATGCCTCTGAACTGTGTTACAATGAGGCTCAAGGGCCTTTTTATCATTGAACAATAAGAGAAAACCCTAAACAACCAAAACCCTGACCTGAGGAGATGTAGCGCCAAGAGTTTATGGGCCCCATTGGGGTTAGTTGGACAACCAACTTCCTAGGGTCGTGACTTGGTCATATTATCTCTGTTTGGCGCGCATGATATCCCATTATAAAGATCTCTCCAAGGACTACTATCGAAAAGATGATTTTATCCAAATATTGTTGGTTGTATATTTAAAAAAAAACGTCGTTTAGGGCCTCAAAACTGCTTCGGAAGTTTAAGACCCGAAAACCTGCTAAAAATAGTAAACTGTGCTACAATTAAGGAAACTGAAAAACTGAAAGAAACAATGGTGGGGGTCCAAGTGGAATTGGTAAGTGGCCACCAATATCCACCTAGATCACTCGAGGATGGTTTTCCCTTAGCTTCTCTTTATTGGAACAGAAAAAATGGCCGCTTTTGAATATTTGGCAGATCGAAATGGCTCCCATCCTATTGAAAAGATGGTCACCATTATTTGACCTGGATCATGAAAAACTGGGAACATGCCCGATTTGGGTGAGGGTTTTGGGTTCACCTTTGTAATTTTGGTCTGAGGATGCTTTTAAAAGAATTGGGGATGATATTGGGACCTTTTAAGATTATGACAAATCATTTACTGAGACAGGAAAGATGGCCTATGCTTGGATACTGGTCCAACTGGATACAAGTGAAGGTTTAGTCGAAAGTTTGTTACTCCAATTGCGAGGGTACTTTATAATGCAAAAGCTGGACTACGAGGGGGTTCCTTTTGGATGTAGAAGATGACATGTAGTCAGGAATTTATATAAGGAATTTCCATTACTAGATAAGGGAAAGAAGAAGGAGTTCAGGGAGGTTGGAAAAGAAGGAACCACAAATCTTAGTATGCAGGTGCCTACTCAAGAGAAGGATAGTAAAAGAAAAAAAGTGGATCAAAAGCTACAAAATGTTACTATTGGTTCAGGACCATTAGCGCCATCTAGAATTAATCGAGTTAGTGATGTCAATCACTCGATGAAAATGGGGAATTTCATGGCTTATCCTTTACCTATTGTTACATGCCCTATGGCATCAATTCTTGAATGTAGCCCAGATCCTATACCATTTATATTGGATTGACCTACTATCTATGAATCCATGATTATGGAACCCTCCTTGGAGTCTTATGCCAATCACAAGTATAATCTTTGATCAGTTGCAATTCATGCCTCTGACCTAGTAGGGGGTATTGGTATTTCGTCACATCTTATGCCGGTTAAATTGAGTTGGAGTAGGAAATATCACTTTTCTAAAGCCATTCATAAGGCCAGTGTGGATGTAGAAGAAGGTTGTTAGATGTCTATTGATAGGGATTTTAGAGAAAATAGCAACCTAGGTATGGTTACCCGATGAAGTGGCTATCCTATAATTGTCGAGGGTTGGCTATCCCTACTAAAAAATTATCCCTTAGAAGATTATTTGCATCTGAGAAGTTGGATGTGATTTTTCTCTAGGAGACTTTGGGGATCTATGAGGATGTCATTCCTGGTCTTGAAGCTATGGTTCCAAGTTGGTCCTTTCATGCATTCGACATTAAAGGAAGATCTAGTGGTTTAGCATTGGGTATCAATGGAAAAACAATGAAATTACTTAATCTATGGTGTTGGGAAGTTGTGATTGGAGCATAAGCATTTTATAAGGAGTTAGGAATCAAAATTAGGATATTAAATGTATATGGTCCATGAAAAAACATAACAAAATTTTGGGAGACAATTATGAATGCTTCATTCATGGAAGAGGATAATATCATTATGGGGGGAGACTTGAATTATTATTTGGGTCTAACTGAGTCACGGGGACATAATGCTCAAGTAGATTCTCTTACGATTTTTTTTAACATATTATGGAATCCAATAAGCCAATTGATATTGACTCTGCGTGCATTCAACCTACATGAAGGAATCACCAGACTGGTTTCCATGTTGGCCAGAAGATTAGATCGATTTCTTATCAAGTTATCCATGTTTGATAAGATTAAATTGATAAGGAAGTGGGTTGGGCCAAGGGGAATCTCTGATCATTCTCCCATATTTTTAAAGATCTGTGGTTTGTCGTCAAAACCTCATGTGCCTTTCAAATTCAACTCAACCTGGTTAGGTGACAAGGGATATCACAAGATGATTAACCAAGAATGGAGAATATGGTCCTGATTAGAACATGTATCAGTTGTTGAGCAATTTATGCAAAATTTATAGTGTATCAAATGAAGATCTATTGACTGGGATAGGATCAAAAGGAAAAGGGATGATGAAACACTCTGCAATATTGAAGTAGAAGTAGAATTAATTAGGCTTGAAGATCCAATAAATGGAGGATTTTCATCTCTAGAAGAAAAGCAACACGTCATTCAATTGGAGGCTGAAAAATTAAGTTGCTCAAGGAGAAAGAAGAGACTTGGAGGCTCGGAAGTAGAGCTTTACAGTTAAATTTAGGGGATTACAATACTATATTTTTCAACAATTTTCCAAGGGGTGGAAATCCATTAACACTATTTGGTCTCTTCAGGATGAGGAAGGAAATGCAGTTCAGTCTTTTAGCGGGCTCGCAAATCAAGGTATACAACATTTTACTAATCTTTTTAAATCACAACAGGAGGCATCCTTGGCAGAGGTGATCAAGGTGGGAAACTCCTTCCCTCGTTTTGTAAATGAAGAGGAAAATGATGACCTGTTCTCACCTGTAATGATTTAAGAGGGACAAGAGTCTTGGTCTAGATGGTCGGTCAATTTCATTTTATCTCACCTTTTTTGAACTTGTTGGTTCTGACCTCCTTAGAATAATCAAAGACTATAGGATGGAAGGGAAAATGTTTGAGGGCTTCAATGCTACTTTTATAGCATTAATCCCTAAGACTGATTTGGCCATTAATTACAATGACTTTAGGCATATATCATTATGCAATTTCACTTACAAGAACATTTCTAAAATGATAGCAAACAGGATCAAGCCTATTTTATCTCATCATATTTCTATGGAACAATTTTCTTTCTTGGAAAATAGAGAGATCCATGAAGCCATAAGAATAGCTTAGGACAGACTCCATTCTATAAGAAGATAAAAGGAATGATTATGAAAATTGATTTATCCAAAGCATCTGATAGGATGAGCTGGTTGTACCTATGAATGATTTTGACTCATATAGGATTTCATAATATTCTTATAAACCGGATAATGTGTTGTGTTTCATTTGTGTCATATGGTTTACTGATCAATGGCTCAGCGACCAATTTCTTTCATCCAAAACATGGTCTCAGGAAAGGGTTCCCATTAGCTTCACTAATCTATTTATTGGTGATGGAGGAATTGAGTAGGTTGATCATTGAGGATAAGAATAGAGGGTTATTCAAAGGGGTTAAGATTGCTTCAAATATATCTTTGTCCCATCTCCTATTCGTTGATGATGTATTCATTTTTATGAGTGGGGAAGTTAGTGATTCCACTATTATGGATGGCATCCTCAAAGTATTTTTCAAAGCCACTCGCATGATGACTAATCATGAGAAATCAACATTAACAGTAGAAGAATGCTCTCCAAATGAATTATCATTTACTGAAGAGAGATTTCCTTTCAGGCAGTTGAATATTGAAGAAGGGTTGAAATATCTAGGATTTAGGTTAAAACCAAATAAATATAAAATTGCATATTGGTCTTGGTTGGTTGCAAAAATTGAGAGTAGGTTAAATTCCTGGCATCATATATGGCTTTCGAGGGCTGGGAGCTTGGTATTGATTAAATTTGTGTTGGAATCTACCTCGGTTTACTAGATGTCAATAGCATGGATTCATATTGGCATTCCACAAAAAATACAGTAGATATGTTGCAGATTTATATGGCATGGAAAGAAAGAAGGTAAAATATTTTCTTGGGTCAAGTGGGAGCTATTGTAAAGCTGAAAAAATGGGGTGGTTGGGGCATGAAAAATTTGATCAATTTTTCAAAAGCCTTGGCAGCAAAAATGGGATGGCATCTCATCACAACAAACATATTATGGAAGCAAGTGGTAGAGCATAAATATATTTCACCGTTTTAATTAGAGGAATGGATTAGGTTGCCTCATTGGAACAGAGTGGAAATATCTATGTTGTAGAGGGCTGTATTAAATTCTTTCAATTTCATAAGGGCAGGTCTTTCTTGGAGAATTGGCATAGGAACGAGAGTGCGTATTAGTGTTGATGGGTGGGATGGAAGTGGAAATGCGGATAAACTATCGCCGGATATGTTTCAATTCTTGTGAGCTTCTAGTTATAATACATTAAATTAGGTTGTTGTAGATAAAAACTCCACTCTACTGCATCAAGGCTAGATTTCGGCATGCGACATGCATTTACCGGTCCACTGGCATCATGTATGGAATTCATTTATTGATGCACTTGATGAAGCAGATATTAGAATCCAAAATTGACAAGATGAGCTCATATGGTATTGTGCCAACCATGGCGGTTATTCTCTGAAAGAGGGATATATTTTCATTTGTGCTGGGAGTGAACCAATTAAATTAGATTGGTGGTGGAGATCAATTTGGAGGCTAACCAAGCTATTTATGTGGTGCTTGCTACGGAATAAGGTACCCACTAGTGATATTCTCTAGCGAGGATCCTTCGAGGGCCCAATTTGGTGTGTATTATGTAAACGAAACATAAAATCTATTGTTCATTTGTTTTTGGAGTGTCCCATCACTTTACAACTATGGAAGCTGATTTTTCAAAGTTCAAATATTACTAATCGGTGGTTGGGGCAATTTGTGCTGGCAGCATGGGAAATGTGGTGGACTAGTTTTCAATCAAAAAAACTCAGGAATATGCCCATGCTGGTATGTTGGGAAATTTGGTTGGGTAGGAACAACAAATTATTTCAAGATAAAGAACATAATTGGTCTTTTCAGCTTCCCATACAATTGCTACATTCAGTCTTATCCCTGAAAATGTAAAAATTCCTAAGATCAAGAATATCATTACAGAAAACATTGATAAATCAGGCCAATGGGATTTCTTTGATGGATCAACACAAGCTAATGGATGTGGAGGAGGTGTGATATTGTTTCTAACAAATGATCATTATTTTAAACTAAAGATTGGATTAGGGTGAGGAACAAACAATTACTCTGAAATGAATAGCCTTAGACTTCTACTTATTTTTTCTATTGAAAAAGATGTCGTCATCTAGATATTTTTAGTGATTCAAAAATAGTTGTAAAGTGGTTCAATAAATTTTCTATTTTTCATGTGCATACTCTCAAAAATTCGTTCGATGAAATTATGATATTAAAAACCCATTTTGTTTTTGTAACATGCAATCATATCTTTAGGGAAAGGAATCAAATCGTTGATGTTTTATCCAAAGAAGTTGCGGTACAACATTATGGTACTTGGTTGATATAGGAGCACAGGTCACATGAATTTTTCCAATACTATCATAGGCCATTTAGAAAAATTCAAGAACAGGATATATGATCTATCAGACTATTATCAGAATAGTGTAGGGATCAGTATTTGATATTGATGCAAATATTTTTGCTATCATTATTGTCATACAATTGTAATATGGAACTCTTTGAATGAGGCAAGTCTTGGTTAAAAATAGTGATATATGCTTCTTTATGAAGCATCTACAACATGTAATCTTCATATTTATAATGAAAGTTACGTTTTTTCCTTGGAAAAAAAAGAACCAAGGCATTGAAAAAAGTGTACCAATATTTAATGCTTATGTGTTGCTAGCTATATGGATGTTATAACACACAATTTTTTGAAGAAGGATGGGTCTATATGGTACACTAATGCGCTACCAATGGAACCATTTTCGATTGGTTTGACCTTATAGCTCAATAATTGCAGAAGTGTGTTGCAAGGGAACAAAATGTGTCACAAGGCAAGCAACCAAAGTTTTATGTGTCCTCATATTTTTTAGATGGAATATGTGCTAAAAACGAGTTTCTAGGGCTGGGATGGAAGTGGAATTATGCTAAAGATACACCTCCAATCCACATCTATTGAAACATACTGTGGGATAACAATTACAAGGGAATGTATTGAAGAATAATTGAGCTCTTCATCTCAGTATTGTATCAGATTATGTTTGGCTTAGAGGCACCCTGCATGGCAGATAAGGCCAAGAAATCCATAGTAGATGTCATATACTAGTTTTCATCACCCCAAGGAACATTCATCAAAATATTTGGAGCATATAAACATCCACATCTCATGCCATTGTTTCTCATAGATAAGATGGTTATGCAAGAGGTCAGATACCACCTTTGCACAAGGTTGTCAGGATCATTGCAGAAATTGAAGAAGTCTCCATGGTCCATTTTCCCTTTTCAAATAGGGTCATACAATCTTAAAAGTTAAGATCTTGAAGGAAACATATGTAGAGATTGCAAAACTAGAGCATATAGATTTCAGTGAGATGGGGTGTCACCGGTATGATCCAAGAGTTATATTCATGCAACATTTCACAAAGATGAGATACACATGGCCATACACCTCAGACTCTTTGAAGGAAGAGGAAAAAATAAAGAAAGAGTAGTCAAAATAAATGGAGAAGTAGGTATTTCAAGCTAAGAAACTGTTCCGAAAGATCTAAAGGGAGGGAAACAAGAGGAGATGGAAATGCAGGATAATGCCAAGCTAAAGAGTAAACAAGAGCAAGAAGCGACTAAAGAGAGAAGTAAGAATTTTAAAGAGGATACAGACATGAAAGGGGAAATTAAAGAGGAGAGGAGAAGGAAAGAGTGTGAAGAACCTAGCAGAAAGAAACAAGGAGAGAAAAGGTAGAGGGAAGAAAAATAAAATATTAGACAAGAGGCCATGTAGAAAAGAAAAGAAGAATAAAGGAAAAAGAAAGAGGAGGAAGTACTAAAGAAATAACAAGAGGAGGCCCTCAAGGAGCAGGAGGAAGAAGAACAAAGAAGATTACAACTTGAGGAAGAAAAGAGGAATAAATAGGAAGAATAATAATTGATGAAGAAAATAGAAGAATAACTTTCACTCAAGACATAGATGATGATCAAGAATAGGAGAATCAAATAATGGAAACTGAGCTAATTATAGCCACTATGAATATTCAACCTCCAATTCCTTTGATAGGTGGCCATATTCCTCTCAGTGAAATGGGGATTCCACCTCTAGGTGAAGACAAAATTTTGGACATATCTAATTTCACATTTGATCAATTAAAGGAAAAAATCATTCAAGAAAGGAGGAAGTACTTTGCGAATGAGCCAGATAAACCAATCTCAATCAATATGGAAATAGTCATTGTATCAAACATAAAGACCAATCCAAAGGCAATTGCTTCAATAGGTTTAGCCTTTGTAGTAGTCACTGAAAATAACATTAACCATATTACTCACAAGAATGAACGGTTGAAGAAAGAACTAGTTGACGCAAAGCAGTAGATTAAGAAGTTCCTCTTTGAAAATCATAAGGTGTCTTCCATAGGTTCCAACAGAGAAGTTTAATAGTTGGCTATACTTGAAGAACTTAAGCAGTTGGAAGACATGAAAAAATATGTTTATGAATAAATTATCATCCTGCACAAGGAAATGGTGCCTTTGTATGAAATACAAAAGGAATTGTAGGAAAAAATGAGGATTGCAATATTGGCTCACATGACTATAGATATGATCCAGGAATGGAGCACCAAGTACCTAAATGCACCAAAAATGTTGGCTAGGAAAGGAAGAGTTGGAGCTCAAATGGACATAGTAGAGGCAAAGATACATGTGTAAGCTTATGATTAGTTCAACAGCCACATAGTCAACACCATGTTTTCCTAGCAGAAATTGCATTCTGGATCAGAAGCTTTAGTTCAAGTGCATAAGATAACTCAGTCGGTGCACCCAGAAAAGTGAAGCATAGAGATGCCATGAGACAAGAGCTAAAGGAAATTTTGAATATCGTAGAATATGTGACTACCCAAGATGATCCGAATGTAACCAAGGAGACTGTTTTGAAATATGTCACTGAACTGGTTAAGTTGCACATGAAACTGACTATGTTGTTAGAACAATATACAAGTGGGCTCTAAAATGATATTTATATATTCTCTAGAGGTATAGGATGAGGTATGAGCCAAAGCTGCCACTAAAGGTCAAAAATCAAAGCAAAAAAATACAAAGCTCGGTACTAGTACATCGCAAATCAAATCCATGTCATAGTGGCCAAATTATAATTTCCACAAATTTTAGCATAAATATGTTTTAATTTATTTTTTCTAGAATTTAGCCACAACTTTGTAAAAAAGGCTAAATTTTGTGATTGGAAAATAGAGAGAAATGAAAAGTCATGTAGAATTTTAAAAATCACCAAAGAGTTGAAAGGTCTCTTGGAAGTTGAAGAGTCATGAGGGAGCTCAAGAGTCACATGGAAGGTGAAAGGTCACCTCATTTTTTATATATAGAGCCTCATATGTGAAGCAAAGGGACTTTTAGCCTTGGCTTCTCTAGTTAGCATTTGAGAGGGAGATTGATATTTTGAGAAGCAAGTTATGGCTTCTTTGTTTCACTACTAGAACAAGTGAAATGTCTATGTAATGTAATGGTGTATCTTAATTATTCTACATAATCATCAAAAATCTCATAGAGTCAGATATCCTTTTCTCACGTGTATCAAGCTTATTGTAAGAATGTTCTTGTAATGGTTATGGTATATCTTTGTGTTTAGATGTATTAAAGGAATGAACTATTTCATTATCTTTAGTACAAATCTTAATGAAAATGTATGTCCTTGTGCTTCAATGATTGTGCTTAACTAAAAACTATTTTACAATTAATTAACAATTCTTTCTTTACATGTGTCTTTATTATAATAGTACTAATATTTTTCTTATAGAGGATCATGCTATTTACCTATTTTGTGCAGGTAATTTTATGCACATTATATTTGTGCATTTCACAAAGCTAATGTACTTACATGTCTCAAAAGTGATTGTGGTTTCTCTCATATGTTGTTTATTCTCGCCAAGGAAAATCATAAACTCAACAAAAATGGTAGTTTGGCCATCATTTTAGATGGGATTCCCATTCGAAACTATGTAGATTCTAATTGGGACTTTATACAAGGGAGATATCCTAGTGTTGGCAAAATTTCTAGGCATGTCAACACATTTTGGCACTTGAAGGATGGAAGCTAGTGCATGGAAAGTCATCGATCACATTCACATCTTGGATCATCATAGTAGGCAGTAATTGTCTTAGTTCACCTCCATCACATATACCCAAGATAGAAGAATCACCTCCACACAATTTGAAACATGCATATGAAGTTACATATGACCAACTCATATGTTTATTTCCTATCACCCATGAGTTCACAAAGGAACTTGGATTACTTCTTGTCGCATCAATTGTCCCTCACAAGTGGTTAACTAAAGATACAACTTGTGGTGGTGTACTGGTCGCTATAGTTCAAGATTTTGTGAATGATTCCTCGAATGACTTAGTTGATTTATTTCAAAAAGACTTAGACCTAGGGAACTAGATACCACCTAATATTGAAAATTTAGAGGGATATGGGGAGAACATCTATATTCTAGAGAGTGAAGAGATGAATGATAATGAGAACATTAATGGTGAAGAAGAGGAATCTTTAGAATAAAATAATGACAAGAGAGGAAATAATGGAAACATGGTAGATGATTAGTAGTTGGAATGGACCAAGGGCCACTTGCTCTCCTAGATTTACTTCATCCTCTACCCAAACACCCCGAGAATTTCTTAATTAAGTATGATCTTGATAAGACATCTAAGGATGAGGACCACATCGACAACTTCTATTTGTATTTAAGAATGTTGGAGGTTTGTTATGATGATGTTACCTATATATTTTTACTGTACACATTAGAGAATAGGGAATCAACGTGGTATCACAACCTTCTAGCCAATTCAATCCATAACTGGAGAAAATTCAAGAATATTTTCTTAGATAAATTTTTCGATGAGAAGACTTCTACCATGTTATTGAAATAACTCAACAATCTTAAGATGGGGAATAAGAAGAAAGTTAAATACTTTAATCAGAGATTCACTTATATTTCGAATAAGTTCCCCACAAATGTGCAACCACACAATTCCATTACAAAGGACTATTATACTTTATCCTTTCCTACCAATATTTTCATGTTCGTTAAACAAGCTGCTAAAGGCACTTTGGTGGAAAAAATTGATGAGGTTATTTATGTTGAAAATGATATGAAATAAATTGGATTTATTGCTAATAAAGAAGACTCAAAATACATTTGCAAGAATCCACAAACGTCCTTTGCTAACACCAAATATAAAGATTCTTTTGACATAGAAAGCTTGACCAAATATTTGAAGCAGTTAATGAACGAAGTATCTGAATTAATAAGAGGAAGAATAGTGAGGGCTCTTCTAGTAGCAAGTCTTTCAAGCCCTTTTTCAAGAGAAAAAATAATCAACTCGTTGAATATTTTCAATGCTTCAATGGCTCTAAATGTCGACATAGTTGGTATGGACAAATTTTGTACATTCCATCAGGTAACACGTTCTGAGAAGAGATGCCCACAATGGATATATGGCATGACTATAATGTTGAAAAAAGTTCTTGATGACCAATCCACATATGAATAAGTTGATTCATCAAAGGAAGAATCCAATTCTTCCCTACTCGAATATAACACAAATGTTGATGAATCCATTTTTTCTTTCGATCTCATTGCAAATAGTGAAAAAGAAGTTGTTGGTTAAGCTATAATTGATGAAAAATATAATCTCAAGAGCAAAGGGATATCTCTTAAGCTGGAAGTGGATAAGCAAAGAAAGACCTTTCTGAGGAGGATGTTGGCTCCAGTGGTCCAACTCAGAGTTCTCAATCCAAATATGGAAGCACCCAACCTTCCAAGTACACTTTAGGGAATAATAAAGGCAAGTCTACCACACCCAAAGTGTTAAAAAAGGCTTCCACACCTACTTCTACAACTTGGCCTACCAAGGAAGAGAATGTGACATGCAATGTTAGCATAATTTCATCGAATATATGAAGAATACTTGTGCCAACATATCTATTTATGAGCTAGCTAGGTTGTCAAACCAACAAGAATTAATCATCAATACTTTTGCATCGATGCCTTCGTAAAATAAAATAGCTACTGATTCCAAGACTTCATCCAGTAAAGTCTAAAACTATTGAATCTTTTGTTAATGCCACAAACGTAAATTCAAAATCCTCTTGTCCTCCTTTTCTATTAATGTTTGAGATTTTTAATTATAATGTCTGAAACTACCTTGTTGATTCTAGTGCATCTACAAATTTAATGCCTTTATCAGTCACTAAAAATATTGACGCTAAATTATAAAATACAAATGATAGAATCATACAAATTCATAGGTCACTTGTTGAATTGAATAATGTTTTGATTTGATTGTCTTCTGATGATATAGTTGATCAATCCATTGATATAGTTGTTGTGGAAATTCCAGAGGCTTCAGGTTTATTGCTAATTAGGGATTGGTCAAGTAAGCTACAAGGCTACTTTACAACAGTTTGGTACCACTTATGGCTTCCATACAAGGGGAAAAAAATAGATCCAGGTCAATAGTGAGCCTTTAATGAAATATATTGTCACAAAATTGGAAGCACATAACTAGCCTATAAGTCTATCACAATGAATTTTAGGAAATCATTTTCTTGAATCTAACATTGGATGTTATCTTGCACCGCCATTTCTCGCATCATTAGACATCCAACTAGAACTCCTTCCTAGTCTTCTAGCTAGAAATAATGACACCTATACCATAGATGTAAATACTTTTAGTTTAGATACTAACCAGGTTGCCACCAATTTTTGGACATTGTATTATAATGGATATAAGACACAATATGGAGTCAGAGCAAGTTACATCTTGATAGACCTAGAAAAAAAGAAAAATAAATAAATAAATAAATTTGATCTCTTACTGCTTAGAATTAGAGTGTAATAATAATGTTGAAAAATATGAAGTGCTTATACTTGGGTTAAGATAGAGGGCTTAAAAGCGATAGGTGATTCAAAAGGTATTACGAGACATGTAAGAAATACCTTCCATTATATCACCTAATCTCAAGAATTATCAGTAAGAGGTATGTAGATTGTTTCTTTTTTCAAACATTTTGATATTAAATCTATACCTAGAATTAACAATGTTGTCACAAATATTTTGGAAAATGCATATACTAGGTTCACTCCACTTTGAGATGGATTCTACATTGAAATTCTTTATAACCCCTCTAATTTGAACAATGTGACTAATCTTCATGTATTTAATGATGATCAACAAATTATTGATTGTATGGCGAATGCTAACATATTCAAGGATGTGGCTATCGATGAAGATGTGCACGACAGATCTTTACAAGAGGCAGCCAAAGTGCATGAAGGAAACCCAATGCCTAAAGGAGTGGTTTCATTGGAAAACCTCTTCGATATGCAATTTTTTTTAAAGGACCACCAAATACCAATACCTAGATCTCGACTTTGTCATATGAGCAGATCAATCTAGGGACAACTGAAGATCCTAAATTTGTCAATCTTGGCATGTGTCATTCCCTATATGAACGACACACATTCATTTGTTTGTTCAAAAAATACTAAGATGTGTTTTCAAGGACTTACGAGGATTTAAAGACATATAACACTAGGATAATCCAACACGTCATTCCAATAAAGGAAGGGTCCAAGTCGTTTCAAAAAATCTTAGAAAAGTAAATCCCAAGCTTGATCCCTTAATACATGAAGAGTTGAAAAATATGTTAGGATGCCAACATACTGCTCAAAGTTTGACATTCAACTATTAAATTTTCTTATTGTTCTATAGTGTATCAGTTACTTTAGCCCAATCTACTTTTTCATTAACAATGCATCAAATTATTAGTAGTATAATCAATCATAAACATAACTGAAGAAAGAATAATATATGCAGTGACAAAGAAGAAAAAAACAAAATCATAAGAGACAATAGATTGGTCCAAGACTAGGGAAAAACCCCACAAGGGGGAAACCATTTCAAGTATTCTTCTTTAATAGATCGTCATAAAAAAATTTATTAGAAAGTACAAAGAGCCCAATACATATGTTTGCAGCAGATACTAATAAATCAGATCTACATATCTATATAACAGTAGAGATAAACCCAGATATACCAAATCACTGTAGCCAACTGATAAACCCAAGATCAAAACCCTGGACGCTCTTAGCAAAACTGCTTGCATGCATCTAAGACTCTTTGGACGCTCTCTCTGCCACTATGTGAGGGCATCTGTAGCTACTCAGATGCTCTCAGGAAGATCTTGTGCATGCGTCTAGGGTCAAACCCACCATATCTACTCAAAAACCCTCAGACGCTCTCTTCCAATTGCTATAAGTGTGTCCAGGATGACCTAGATTCTCTTAGGACTACTCTATGAGAGTGTCTGGGGACCAACACCTTCAAATCTACCTCTAAACCATTGGACGCTCCCTTAAGACTCTGTGCCATCATCTAGGACTCTTTGGATGCTCTCATAAGCCTATGTTCCAATGTCCAGGGACTAAAATGCCCATTTTTATGCCAGCATCTGGGGATTAGAAAACCCTAAGTCAGAGCAAACCTCATGCCTATGATTTCAGACCCTTGTGCGAACTCCTTTTGTCGAACCAATGTGAACCAAGACAAAAGAGAAGAAAAGAATATGGATTGATCATTTTGAATGGGTCGCTTCTATTTATAAGCTTTCCTGAGGGTTTACATGGGGTTAAGGCTGACCTAAGCAGTTTACCCATGTGGTTAGGCCTGACCCACTCCATAATGCATGTATGAATAAAATAATTCAAAACTTAACTTCTGCTTGACCAAATTGGGTGATCTTTAGCTCAATTTTGGCCCTCTTGAAAAGACTAATTTAATGCAAGTATCATCTCGATCATCTAAATTTTCAAGTGTGGAATTTTACCCTAGTTGCAAAAATTAACACTCCCTCTCAACTAGGAAGAATTCCACCTACCAATATTTGTCAGTCGATCTTCACATCATCTTGTAATGCTTTGACTATCTCTACTCAACTCTATCTACTGAAACTTTCTCATATCTAAAAGAAAAAGAATTGGGAAGCAATAGATTCCACCCATACTGAGAAATAGGATAAATAATCATATAGGGGAGAAAATCCTTGACCCTGTAATCTCATCAGGGAACTTACACTCAACTAGTAATCTCATAGGGGATCCTACCCTCAACCTGAATCTAAAAAGGGGAGTAACTCTCAACCTGATCCTATTGCCTACCAATATTTCCAACAATGACTCTCAGTACTCATGTGGTATAACACTTGCATCATAATCACCTTGGTTTGTATACCCCCAAGTACACTCTCAAATCGTTGGCCAAATGAGGTGCGATATTCCCAACAAGCTCGCTTGTGGGTATGATTCCAACTTGGGTATACTTTGGAAAGAACAGACAAGGGAGAAGAATTATCTGACCCTATAAAGGTAGGGGAGGAACATCCTCAACCCTATGGGTGACAGATAGGGAAGTACCCTATTGTCTAGATATCCCTCAACCCCAAGATCCCTCTATCTCGATTCCTCACCCTAGGAGCTCAAACAAGGTAGGAAGAGTTGGATCAGTGTATCAGTGTTTCCCCTTATCTGAAGGGGCCACATCCATCAGTCCAAGCTTCTCTTTGAAGACCAAAATTTTTCCCTTTGGTAATTCCTTTGTGAGAATATCTGCAATTTTTTCATTTGTCGATATGTGATGGATCCTGACAGCTCCTCTCTGCGCCATGTCTCAAAAAAAGTGATATTGAATCTCAATATGTTTGGACTTGTCCTGGAACATAGGATTTTATGCTAGATAGATTCCACTCTTGTTGTTGTAATATATCATTATAGTATCTAAGACCTGCTCAAATAGCTCTCCAAAGAGCTTTCTCAACCAAACGGCTTCACAGCTAGCCATTAGGGGCAATGTATTCTGCTTTGGTGGTGCTCAGTCATACAAACTTTTGTTTCCTACTCATCTAGGATATCATGGCAAATCCAAGAATAAAACAACATCTAGATGTGTTGTTTCTGTCGATAACATTTCCGGCTCACTCAGAATCAGTGTATCCATGAAGTTGAACATTTTCGACAAAATGTCTTAGGCCAAGCGTGATCGGCCCATGCAAATATCTCAATATGTGTTTGGCATCTATCCAATGTGCGTGGAGAGGCTCGGTCATGAATTGACTCAATTTTTCTACTATGTATCATATATCTGGATGGGTGTTCACAAGGAACATCAGAGGTGCAATTAGTTTTCTATACTTGGATAGATTTTCCAAGTATGATCCTATAGCTTCTCCACATAACTTATTGAAGTTCATTTCCATTAGTGTAGCCATGGATTTGCATTCAGTCATTCCAAATCTTTACAGTAGCTTCACAACGTATTTTCCTTGTGAAAGGAAAATCTCAACATGCCTTTACCACACCTCAAGGCCTAGAAAGTAGTGCATATGAGCAAGTTATTTCATCTCAAATTCAAAGGCTATAATTCTCTTACACTTTATCATCAGAGGCTCACTACATGTTAAGAATAAATTGTCAACATATAAAACCAAAATCAATGGCATACCTCATACTACCTTGAAGTAAAGGCTGTGATCAACATTGCTTCTTATGAATCACATCATCACTAAGTAACTGCCAATGCGTGCATAACAAGATCGAGGAGTTGCTTCAAACTATACAATTCCTTCTTCAACTACAAACATGTGTTCTTCAATCTTCCACTTTAAATCCTTGTGGTTCAACATATACTTCTTCCTATAACACACCATGAAGGAATGAGGTCTATACATCCATCTGATGAGGAGTCCATCCCTAACTCGCAACAAGGGAAACTATAGAATGAATCATAATATTCTCCCTCTTTTTGAGAGAATCCTCGAGATATGAACCTTGCTTTTTATTTCTCAATTCTTCCATCAATTCCATGTTTGATCTTGAATAGCCAATTTGAAGTCACAACAAACTTCCCATTCAGTCTAGGTACAACATCCCATACATCATTTTTCACAATCAACTCATATTCCTCATCTATAGCATCCTTCCAAACTTGTTATTTTACAACTTCTTCAAATGAGGATGTGTTGATCAACAAAAATGGCCTTTCAACATTTTAAGGGAGACCACCCATTCAAGAACTTAAAAAATTTCATTTTCCATTGAAATGGTGGTTCTGACTAGTTCAATTGGGTCTAATTACCCTCTCTCTATCTCTACTAGCTTAAAGTGTGACTTTCACCCACCAATAGAGAAGAGACATTAGATTGACTCTTCTTGTTGATTAAGCAAGAAAGTGATCCTTAAGCTAACTTTATGGCCCAACCAAACAACTCTAAAGACTGCCCCTGTATGAGGGGACTTCTAGGATGCAGAAATTATAACTATATGCAAAGTATAATCTAATATGCATCTAATACTAGACCTATCTTGATTGAAGGAAGGATTAGTCCTTCTCTCAATCAAGAGAAAGCTAAAAGGATGGGAAAAGAAATAGAAGTATGTTGAAATTGGAATAAGATAAAGGAAATAAATCAGGGAAATAGTTCCAAGATATAATCCTTGTTCGAGAAAATGTATTCAAATAAATGGCCATTAAATATTTAACATACATCCAACTACAAACTTCTCCAATACCTAATAAAACATATGCAAAAGGACCAAAATATTCATGCCACAATACTAAAATAGTTCAAATACATGACATGTAAAAAGAAGGACATCTATAATATTAAACTATTACAGAGCTAGTAGCTCAAGGAGATAAAGGTCTGTCCTTACACAAGTTCGAGTTTCAAATCTCATTTCCAATTAACCCTGCAAGATAGCTTGACCAGATTTTAAATGAGCATTTCAGTAAGCAGTCAACAGTAGTGCTAAAAAGCCACACACGTACTCATACTCCATAAATGAATTTGAAATTTAAAGAATTTATTTTCAATTATAGAGCAAGCAATAGTGATGTACATTTGATTACACAAATAAATTTTATTATAAAAAGGAATCAATTAGATAAAACATCAGAGAATTACAATAGTGTAGGTCCTTTGCTGTCTCTAAATTGATTCCCTCTCTACACAGATGGATCCAATCTCACTACAATAGTGCAAATGAGTCTTAACTCATATACAAATAGATTGTCAGCTCTAGTATTACTCTACCTCTTTTCTCTCAAATTTGAATCCCTTTTCTCACAATTAGAGATGGGTATTTACACATAGTGGAATCTTAATAGTCCCCTCTATTTATCAACAACAAATTTAGCTAAAATAAAATGAAACAAAATTTTTCCTTCGATTGGGGTTTTGGAAAAATGTTGATGAGAACAGTGGAATAGATTTCCCAGTTTGCTTTATGCAGATAAGGATGATCCTGCTTGTTTTGAACCGATAGGTGAAATTACATGTGAGGAACAACCGATTCAATAACTTTCTTTTATTACAATATCACTTTACCATATGGAGGAATTTTGTTGGTGATAGACTAGATTTGTTTCAATACTAGCCTTAATCGGAACTCTCTATTATAGCAGAAAACATAATTAGCCATGGCATAAAATAAACTTTGTAAACAAACTCTAATTATGCTGAATTTCACCAATAGAAAAATCAAGCAGATTTTTCAATTAATATGAGAACGGCCCCTTGAAGTGAAAAATGGCAAGAGCTGAGTGGTATCGAAGAAATGGCTATCAGAAATTTTAACAATGGGCACAAATGAAAAATGTTGATATTGAGAGGCTGAGATATGGAGTGGACACGATATTTTATTGTAATCATGTTAAATAGTTTATCAAGTTTGGATATTGGAGGTGAGTGGTATATCGGAAGTCATATGTCGGAGGGAGATGATTACCGAAGATCGAAGATCTGAGGAGATGATTATCGAAGGTTGGAAGGATTGGTTATTGAAAAATCAGTAGAGTTCCATATCAGAATATCAGCAAGATATGAATATCGGAGTTCAGAGATCAGATGAATTGGCATATCAGAAATTTTAAGAGGTCATACATAACAAAAACTCCAATATGGGATTATCTGATATAAGGGAGCGGAGGAAATGATGTGGAAGGTGGATCCTCCCTCCAATAAACTACATCCACTGTTGAATGGGCCCAGGACTTATGTTATCGAGGATTTTGAAAGGAATTCCTCCAATATCCAAAATCCATAAGCTCTGATATATGATATATTTTGTTAATAAAATATCTTTACTGCTTTATGATAAAGGGCTATGTGTTATAACCACTTTATAATAGATCTTGATCTCAGGGGCTATTTTCATAATTAATCTAATTTATTAAAAATTAAAATAAAACAAATAAAACTAATATATACAAATAAAATTTTATTATTTACAAAAGAATAAGTTTATAAAACAAAAGTAATATACATTTTATACATTTAGTAGGCCAAGGCGGTGAAAATGTCTAATCTTCATTAGGCAACATATACAAACCAAAAAACCAAATGAGATCAAACGTGTTTTGATAAGAAGATAAAAACATATCAAAAGCATTGAAGCAATCCAAACTCAGAAAATCATAAAGAGATGACAAAGATTCAATCAAGGGGTCCCCATAATGAAAAATAATTGAATAATGGGGGGGGTGGCATTTCATTTTTACCACAAAAATGATGACACAGTAGGAAGAACCAATTATCTCTAGTTTATTATTAATGAAATCCTAAAAGGAAAAGGAGCAAGGCTGACTAAAATGAAAATGCTAAGATTGAGACTCTATGAAATCCCTTAAAACAGAGTTTAATCAGTTTGAACATCTCTTGTAGAAATCATAATAGTAATATCATGTTTGCAATAGCCATTGATTAGTGATAGCATAAACTAAAGGACAAAAATTTAGCATTGTGTTTAGTAAGAAATTCGAACTCTCATTGTCACAGGTAGAGCCATTGCTTCCAGCAGACATCCATAGCCTCGACAAGGTTACCATTTTAACCCAAAGGAATGTGAGTATCCCATCTACTATTTAGTATTTTAGAGAAGACATATTTCATTAATAACTCTAAAAACCATTGTCCTGGCTTACTGACCAGATATGACAATTCCATTCACAAGTGTTGATAGTCATGAACAAGTCGGCTCGTGATGAGACCTCTTGTCTTACAACGAAGTGTAGTGAGTCGTTATCTTGGCTTGGTGACCACATACAATAATGTCATAACAATCAAAACCCATGACTATGGTAGGCTGACTCATTACAGAGACCCTCTATATTTTAGGCTTTTCACACAACTTTTAATTTATACTCTTATCATTTGTGCTAATAGATGGCGATGACATGGAAGAGTTATAGAATAATAAATTGATGTGTTTCTTTTGTAACCTTAGTATCTGTTTTAGGATATGGCTTATTGTAAATTATTTTTCTGATGTGTATTAAGGTAAGAGAGAATTCAAATACTAATAGAAGATAACAATGTCAGAACTTCAATATGAGAATGAAAAATAACAATTTAATGATCTTCATTTTTATTCTTCGTTTTACTAATGGATTCCATTAGATAAGAGTAAAAAGTTACCAAGTAATAACCAAAGTTTGGTGGAAAGGCCCTCCAACTAAAAGGTTGGTAATATCACCAGGATTAATCCAAAACAAAGGTGAAATATGCACACAAGGAGATTGCAAAAAGGGACCAAGTAATGTTGTGGGAACAAATACAACCAAGAGACAAGATAAAAGCAATCCAAATAAAAAAGGAATTAAAATAGAATCAAAATTATTGTAAGGAAAATCATGAAATAAGAAAAACTCGAGTGGAAACGAGATAAAATCAATATCTTGATATAAGAAATAAATATCTTGTTATGTTCTTTGCATTATGTCAAGAATATGAAATGTTGTCTCACTTGGTGAGTTTGTTATTCAAAAATTTTATTTAAATAAATTCTCTAACTAAATAGAGAGTTGTGATTAAATTTTGCATATGAGAATTTAACATGAATGTTACATCCTTTATCAAATCTTGCTTTAAAACATGTAACTTTGAATAAACATATATCAAAAGAGAATAAGCAAGATGATAAGAAAAACTCAGAAGTAAAGGAAATATCCCTGAATGAGTTTTAAAAATTGTTGCTCTTAGCATTAAGATTTGTCACAACTATGTTGGTAGAAGTCATTCTTCTAACTCGAACAAGTACCTACCAGAAGAACAACACATTATAAGAAAGAAACAATGCTTAAAAGAGAAAAGAAATTCTAGAAAACTAAGAATAGATGGAAATGAACATGTAAATGTGTACCTGGGATAATTTGATCATAGCTTTACCTGATGAATATTCATCTTCTCCCATGTATTTATCAAAGTTCAAAATTGTCTTCTTATTTAATTTAAATTAACTGCTAAACTACACCTAATCCTAATATAAAAGGTAGACTACGACTAAGTAAAGTTGTGTTTCCAATGTAACCATTCAAGTATCTTAGTATCTGCATGAATGTGTAAATCAAACATCAGTAACAAAATCATAAATATATCAACAAAAATAAAACTAAATATATTATGTACATCTAATGCTAATGTATGTACAAGAAGCAACTTATTTACAAAATCCCTTCCTAGAAATTCTTCCAAACATCTGTCTATATGATCATCAATATAAGGATGTGATTCAGATCTTTGAAAAGAATTCAAAGAAAGAGGGAACAACAAGCCAGTATTAAATGTTAAATCTTTGCAAATGAAATATTATTGTAAAGAAAAATAAAAATTAGAAATCTTCTTTTCAAAATAATAGAGTGGATAACAATGAGGAAGATTTATGAAAAGAATGCACGGCTGGTCAAAATGTATAGATTTACTCTCGAGTGTTATCATTCATGTATAATGCATTTGGAAATCTGAAATCATTTGTCCAATCATAAGATAGAACCTCAACCTAAGAAGAAATTGATATAGATGACTGAAATTTTGAAATTGGTTATTGCATGTATAAATTAATGCATTTGATGAGAGTGTGGAACTTGGTTGCTCAAGATGCCAACGTAGTATCTGCAAAAAATCAAAAATAAAATTGAACAAAGAAAGAAATTGAAAATAATGAGAGAAAGGTAATTTGTAATATACATCTATGTTACAAATTATGTTACAACATAGTGGAAGTTTGTTTACAAAGATTTCCTTTTTACAAATGATTATGAATTTAAAATCATTATTATCCTCAAGATTAAAACCACAATAAGGTACATTATTATTGTAGGATTGAGGAATTGGCGTTGATTTATAATCATTGAAAACATTATGACTATGAGAGGAAGTGTTTGAACTGTTATCTTTTTCACTTTCAAAAATAGATTCATTTGAGGATTGGGAATCAATTAAAAAAAATTGAAGATGAAGAAGAACGAAGTTCGATATTTTCATTGTCATAAATGACTTTATTAGTGTCTTCCTTGGTATGTGATTCTTCATTAGAATTACAAGGAAGAGAAGTTAAATACTTAAACTAACTCGATAATTGATGTTCAAGAGGTAATTCATTGGATTTAAAGAGCATAAATGTCAATTGAAATTTAACTGAAAATTGATCCAAGGGCTCACCTTCTATCCAACACAATTCAAGTAATTGTTTGCACACCTTTTTGTAGTTGTATCATTGAAAAGCATGAAGGAACTAGAAGTGAAAGACACTAGTATTTTGCTTGACCTATCAAAGTATATGCGAAAATCTTGCCAAGATAAAACTCATCAATATTAATTTCTTGAGAATTTAAAATGAATTGAAAAAGGTGATTGAAGGCAAAAGAATTATTATTGAACTTTTCCTTTGACAATGCTTTAAATCCCTTGATTGGTGTAGTGTTTGATTATGATACACTAAATTATCTCTAAGGAGTTTTTTTGAAGGAACCCATAACTCAAAGTTTAAAATTCTGCAACAAACTTTAGCAAACAATTTAAAACAGGCCCTCCTAGCGCCAAAAATATTGATCGGAAAAAATGACCTTTCAACATTTAATGGGAGACCACTACAGACCATTCGGGAACTTAAAATAGATCATTTTCTGTTGAAATGGTGGTTTTGACTGGTTCAATTGGGTCTAGTTACTCTCTCTCTATCTCTACTAGCTTAAATTATGACTTTCACCTACCAATAGAGAAGAGACATTAGATCGACTCTTATTTTTCATCAAGAAAGAAAGTGATCCTTAAGCTGACTCTATGGCCATGCGAAACCACTCTAAATATTTCACCTATATGAGGGGACTTCTAGGATGCAGAAAGTAGAACTACATGCAAAGTATAATCTAAGATGCATCTAATATTAGACCTATCTTGATTGAAGTAAGGATTAGTCCTTCTCTCAGTCAAGAGCAAGCTAAAAGGATGGGAAAAGAAACAGAAGTATGTTGAATTGGAATAATATAAAGGAAATAGATTAGGGAAATAGTTCCAAGATATAATCCTTGTTCGAGTCCATTAAATAGTTAACATACATCCAATTGTAAACATCTCCAATTCCTAATAAAACATATGCATAAGGAACAAAAGATCATGCCATAATACTGAAATAGTTCAAATACATGACATGTAGAAAGAAGGACATCTATAAGATTAAAATTTTAGATGGCTAGCAATTCAAGGAGATGAAGGTTTGTCCTTATAGAAGTTCCAGTTTCAATTCTCATTTTTGATTAACCCTGCAAGATAGCTTGACCAGATTCTAAATGAGCATTCCAGTAAGCAATCAATAGTAGTGTTGAAAAGCCACGTACATACTCATACTCCAGAAATGAATTTGAAATATGAAGAATTTATTTTCAAAATAGAACAAGCAATAGTGTTCTACATTTGATTACATAAATAAATCTTATTATATAAATGAATCAATCACATAAAACATTAGAGAATTACAATAGTGAAGGTCCTCTGTTGTCTCTAAATTGATTCCCTATCTAGACAAATGGATTTGATCTCATTATAGTAGTGCAAATGAACATTAACTCATTCTATACAAAGATGTTGTCAGCTCTAGTATTACTCTGCCTCTTTTCTCTCGGATTCGAACCCCTTTTCTCACAATCACAGATGGGTATTTATACATATTGGAAGTATTAATAGTCCCCCTCTATTTCTCAACAACTAATTAATTAAAATAAAATGAAACAAAATGATTCCTTCGGTTGGGGTTCTGGAAAAAGGCTGATGAGCATAGTGGAATGGATTATCTAGTTCAGTTTTGTAGTTAAGGATGATATTTCTTGTCCCTGAGATCAGAGGGAGATGATTATCGGAGGTTGGAAGGATTTGTTATTGGAAAATCGGCAAAGTGTTGTATCATAATATCGACGAGATATGAATATCGGAGTTCAGAGATTAGAGGGATTGGCATACCGAAACTTTTAAGAGGTCATACATAACAAAAACTTCGATATGTGATTCTACGATATAAGTGAGCGAAGGAAATGATGTCGCAAGTGGGTCCTCCCTCCAACAAACTACAACCGCTATGAATGGGCCTAGGACTTATGTTATCGAGGATTTTGAAAGTAATTCCTTTGATATCCAAAATCCAAAAACTATGATATATGATATATTTTTTTAATAAAATATCTCTGTTGCTTTATGATAAAGGCCTATGGCTTATAGCCACTTTACAATAGATCTTGGTCTCGGGGGCTATTTTCATAATTAATCAAATTGATTAAAAGTTAAAATAAAACAAATAAAACTAATATTTACAGCTAAAATTTGATTATTTACAAACAAATAAGTTTATAAAATAGAAGTAATGTACATTTTATACATTTAGTAGGAAAATGCAATGAAAATGTCCAATCTTCATTTAGCCACCATTTACAAACCAAACAACCAAATGAAATCAAACGAGTTTTTATAGGAAGACAAAAACATATCAAACTCATTGGAGCAATCCAAACTCAGAAAATCAGAAAGCGAGATGACCAAGATTCAATCAAAGGGCCCCCATAATGAAAATTAAGTGAATAACGGGAGGGTTGTGTTTTTACCACAATAATATGGTTCAACTTGAATCACAGTGCTCATAGCTACAACATATCCCTGATAACTACATGTTTTATTCCTTTCTTTGAATGATATATGAATGGGAACATTTCTTTCATCATTTTGTAAATTATTGCAAAGCCAAAGTGGTCTCTTCCTAGTAGGAGGATCACTTGGAGAAGGATCTAATGGATCCATAGGCTCCATGGGATCATCATCAGTATTGGACTTGGGTACATAAGGACCATCTAGAATATCCCAGTCATCATTCTCTTCCTTGGGAGGAGGAGGCAAAGGAAGATCTCTTGTTTTTCCAAGAAATTCTATCAAATGTTAAGTCCTTGCTAATTACGACCTTCCTTTGACCAGGAATATATATTTTATACGCTTTAGAATTTTCACAATCACCCATAAACGTATCTTTTCTTACTGTAGCTTACAATTTGTTCCTTTTTTCTTCGTCACACGAAAATATATAGGGCATCCAAGTACATGAAGATGACTAATATCAGGATTGATACTTGTGAATATTTCTTCAGGGGTCCTGTTTTCTAACGCTTGATGAGGCACCCTGTTTTGAACATACAAAGTAGTAGATGTAGCTTCGATCCAAAGGAACTTTGGCACCTTTTGATCATGGAGCATAGCATGGGAAACTTCTAATATAGACCTATTCTTCCTTTCAACTAGACCATTATGTTGAGGAGTATATGGCACAATTGTTTCTTTCTTAATCCCTTCTTTCTTGTAAAATGCTATGAATTCTTTTGACATATATTCCCCCCCATTATTAGATATGAAGACTTTGATTCTCTTTCTGGATTGATTTTCGATCAAGTATTTGAATTCATTGAATATTTCAAAGGCTTCATCCTTATGTTTAAGATGGTATATCCATGTCTTTCATGAGAAGTCGTCAATAAAGGTGATGTAGTAGAGATGACCACCAACATAATGCATAGGCATTAGAGCACATATATATAAATGAATGAGATGGAGGATGTCATTTGTCTTGTTCTTATTAGAGCGAAATTCCCCCCTTGTTTTATTTCCACTTGCACAACCTAGACAAACTCCAACATGATGAGCTTGAACATCAAGAATGCCTAAGACCAATTTATTCAGCTTTGAAAGTGCATCATAGTGTAGATGAGCCAATATGCGGTGTCATAATTCACCCGGATGATTGGTATTATGAGCCAATTCTAGAAGAGGTCTTTTTAGGACTCTATATAGTCCTTAAAATCTTGATCCTAATGTAAATGCATCTCTCATAGGTGAAATAGAAAGCTAAGTAAAAAAAATTCCTTTGATGAAGGCAACCCTCATCCCTTTATCTTCCAATGCATATATAGATACCAAATTATTCATTAATCCTACTATATACATAACATCATGTTGCAAAACTGATTCCCCATAATTCAACTAAAATTTGACTAACCCAAAGCCTTTCAAGGGATGAGTAGAGTTGCCTCCAAGAATTATCTTCAGCTTAGTCTCCATCTCTACCAGATTAGAGAGGACTTCCTTGTATCAAGAGAAATTATGAGTGGCCCCACTATCAACCAAACAACTATCCCATGAATCTGGTGGAGAAGAACTAGTAAGAGCATAAATAATAATGTATTCAAATTTAATTACAACATTACTTTCATACCTGGGAGCCCTTGAATTCTTTTAAGGAGGGTTATTTTCTTTGCAGACACTTGAGGAGTCTCTTCTTCTTATTTCATATCTTCTATCACGGTTCTTTCTTTGATTTTATTTTCTTCTTTCGTTATTGTAGTTGCCTTTAGTGTTGTAATGATGTCTTTTTCTCCTTTTGGGATAGTCACTAGCATAATGACTTGTCTTGTGGAAATTGAATCATTCAATATGAGATAACAATTTGTCATTCCTTCCTTTTGTATTTTAAGAAGGAGGCTTCCTTGATGGACCTCCTTTTGCCTTCTTCCTTTTGTCATGAGTGATATATGCAGCGTGATCTCCCTCTTCATTCTTTTGAATCCTTCCTCTTTCTATCATCCTCGATTCTTCTTGAGTGAGCTTCCCAACAATTTCATCAAATGTCAGAAGGACATTGTTGTTGCTAATTGTAGTAATGAAGGTTTATCAAATAGGAAGCATACCTCTAAGAGTCACAACTAGTAGTTCCCTATCAGGCATATTTTCTCCAACTCTCTGTAATTCATCTCTAAGGTGAGAGATCCTCATAATGTAGGATTGAACAACTTCTCCTTTGATCATCTTAGTTTCCTTAAGTTGATATTTCAAGGTGATTATCTCATTCAAGTTGTTGATTTCATGAATTCCAACTATCTTGTCATACACATATTTAGATTTTCTTAAATTCCCAACATATGTAAGTAAATGATCTTGAAAACCATCAACTATAATTATCTTTACTTTGTACTCACCTTTCTTGTACTTGTCCTTGAGGGAAGTGGAAGCATTTTCTGGAGGCTTGGGCATCATTCTTTGGATTTATTCTAGCACATCATTGTTTTCATCTATCATCTCTAATATGACTTTCCATGTAGAAAATTTTAGTGCATCACCCAACTTTTCATGCTACTTGAAGGTAGAGGACACCATCTTGACCTTGACTAGGAAATCTACTTTCTAAAAGTGAGGGCTTCAATGCTTGTCTTCTTTTGGGCTTGTCCTTCACCTTAGTGCTAATACCATGTTAAATTTTCTGATTTTTCTATGCTCTGTCGTTACTTTAGCACAATTTACTTTTTCATTAACAATGCATCCAATTATTAGCAGTATAATCAATCATAAACGTAACTGAAGAAAGAATAATATATGCAGTGAAAAAGAAGACAACAACACAACCATAAGAGACAACAGATTGGTCCAAGACTAGGGGAAAACCCCACATACATATGAGCCTAATACATATGTTTGCGAAAAATACTAATAAATCAGATCTATAGATCTATATAATAGCAAAGATAAACCCAAATCTACCAGATCATTGAAGAAAAATAAAGCCAATTGATAAACCCAAGATCAAAACCTTCGACGCTCCCAACAAAACTCTTTGTGTGCATCTGAAACACTCTAGATGCTCTCTTTGCCACTGTGTGAGGGTTTTTGTAGCTGCTCGGACATTCTTAGGAAGACCCTGTGCCTGCATCCAGGGTTAAACCAACCAGATCTACTCAAAAATCCTTGGACACTCCTTCCAATTGCTATGTGTGTGTCTGAGATGGCATAGCCATTCTCAAGGCTACTTTATGCGAGCTTCCAGGGACCGACACCTTAAGATCTACCTCTAAACCCTTTGACGCTCCCTTAAGCCTCTGTGTCAGCATTTAGGGATATCTGGAAACTCTCATAAGCCTGTGTGCCAGTGTCCAGGGACTAAAATTCCAAGTTCTGTGCTAGCATCCAGGGATCAAAAAACCCTAAGTCAGAGCGAACCTCACGCCTGTGATTTTGGACCCTTGTGCAAACTCCTTCCATTGAACTTGTATGAACCAAGACAAAAGAGAAGAGAAGAAGATGGCTTGATTGTTGTGATGAAATGAGCTTGAGCTCACTTCTATTTATATGATTTCCTAAGGGTTTACTTGGGGTAAAAGGCCGACCTAAGAAGTTACCCATGTGGTTAGGGCCAACCCACTCCATAATGCATGTATGAATAAAATAATTCAAAACTTAACTCTCGCTTGACCAAATTGGGTGATCTTTGGGTCGATTTTGGTCCCCTCAAAAAGAGGAATTTAATGCAAGAATCATCTCAATCATCTGAGTTTTCCATTGTGGAATTTGAACCTAGTTGCAAAAATTAAATCAACGTGGGTTTCCAACCTTGTCCTAGTAAGAAATAAGTCCGGTGAGATCAGATTATGTGTATATTTTAGAAATATCATCCAGATATATAATAAGGATAACTACCATGTGCCTTCTATAGAAAAAATATTACAAATAGTTTCTCGAGCAAAGATGTTCTCTCTACTAGCTATATTCTTGGGTTATAATCAAGTACTCATAGCATAAATGGGCAAACTTAATACCACATTCAGAACCAAATGGGGTACATTCACATTCAGGTGAATGCCTTTCAGGTTGATAAATGTGGGTGCAACATTTCAACGAGTGATGGATATTGCATTCCGAGGACTGCTTGGTCGAAGTGTAGCAGTATACCTTGACGACGTAACGATTTTTTCTAAACAAAGGTATGATCATTTGCATCATATAAAATAGACCTTCCAAAGGAGCATAAATTAGTGTATATATTTAAATCTGAAGAAAATCATCTTCGCAGTGTTCGAGGGAAATATCCTAGGACACATTGTAGTGAAAATAAATATTAAGTAGAACCAGAACAAGTAAAAACTATTGATATAATACCATATCCCATAAATAATAAGGCAATTTAGTCCTTCCTTGGGAAGATTAATTTCTTTAGGAAATTCATTTCTGACTATGCAAAGATTGTGAAACCTTTACAGGATATGATTAAGAAGGACACAACTTAAAAATGGGATCAAAAGGAGAAAGATACTTTTTCTTAGATAAAGCAATCCATAGTTGAAGCACTTGCACTATACAAACCAAATTTTGACAAGGACTTCTTTCTTTATAGTTTTGCTTCAGACTCATTGATTTTGACCATATTAACTCAAAAGGATAGTCAATATAATGAATGACCAATTTCATTTACGAGCGTTGGGTTACAAGGGTTAGATTTTAATTGTCCCTATATGGATAAGAAAGCCTATGAAATTTATAAAGTGGTAAAACACTTCAGGACTTATTGTTATGAAACCAGCTCAAGAAAAGATAGAAAAGATAGATCAATGCCTTAGAATTCAGCCTCTTCGAGGGGGCAACCTCCTTTACATTACATAAATGAAAAATTCCTAGATGATACAATGAAAATACCTCCTTTCTATATATAGGAGTCTAAGGGGTCATAATATAATTAGAGCTGACATAACAATAATAATGTAAGGTCACAATAATAACAATAGTGGGCTTCTATTGGGCACAATAGTAACAATATGGGCACTACATGGGTACATCAATATAATAAAGGGGTTGTATTAATAACAATAAGGGGTTACACTAGTAGTATAGGGGCCTAACAAAAGGTATCAAACAAATTTAGCTCATAATAGAGATTTTCTTTATGAAATTAATTGAAATGTCACTATGCCTACCGAATTGTGCAATTTTTGTAGCTAATTATATTTTTTGCAACCCAATCCATTCTTAGACAGGTTCTAAATATTTTCAAGAAAAATAAAATACATGGATTGATGCCAAATTCTGAAGACATGGACACCCACCTAATGTGTTTACTCAAAAGATCATAAGCTTCAAGGATCTGATTGGTCAAAGTACTCATCAATTATGTTATGTTCGCGTGCAAGGGTTTGAGGAAATTAGTTTTGACATCAATAAATTGTGGAAAAGGATGGTATCAAGCGAGAAAATATAAGCATTTGAATAGTTGATGTGTGGATAAATATCATTCACATGATTTCCTATGAAAGAGAAAATCATGCGAGATCAATTTCCTAATCGAATTTAAATGCTTAGTTGTCAATCCTGGAATTTTCCTTTCGGCATTACTTTCTTTAAGTGGTTAATTTAGAAATGGTATAAATATAGCCTTGATCTATAAGACGAGGATGATCATTAAGAGATTTAATTTTGTAATTGTTTCCATCAAAACTCTTATTTTATAATTACAAATACTTTGTTCCTCTTATGTTCTTATGTGTTGGTGACTAGTTCATTGATTTGAGTTAATTGATGCTTACACTCGACAAGAGGGCCCCCTGAATGTTGAAAAATGTGTAACTAGGTTTAGTCTTCATAAATATGAAATGTACTTTTGATTCTTGTATATATTTTTTCTCAAGTAAAAATCGCAAATTTAGTCATTTTGAACAAAATTACATTTTGTAGATGCTCAAAAGAATATGCATAAAATAATAGATCCTGGTGACCAAGATCAATAAACACTCATTATAGAGTTACATTATTCTACTATTTTCTACCCTTTTTTTCACTTTCCAACAACCACTAGAGTTGGGAGTGGATGATACAATAGTCATTTGATTCTCTTTCACATCTGACTGAATTTCTTTGTCAGAATATGAAATTTATGATGCATGAGTTCGCTTGGTACCACTTGCTTCTTTTTCATATGTAATCATCTCAATTTGTTGTTGTTGTTCGAAAGGAATTGGAACTAATGTGGATTTATGCTCGGCCTCATCCTTCTACGCAGTGTCTTGGTGTTTCATTGCAGTTATGTTTGTGTCATTTTCTATGGTTTTTGTATCTTATGTTTTTGCTTCCTGGGTTTCTGAAAACTTCCATCCTTTTGGATTTTGAGGTTGTCTCTTTTTTCTTTCTTTTTTAACTTGAGTACAAACACTTTGAAGATGACCAATTTGAAGACATGTACGAAAACGAAAAGTCGTATTCTCATTCATAGTCAAGGGGTTGTGACCAATGTTGATTGTTATGAAATAGAAAAATATGATTAAGTAATCCTTTACTAAGGTCTACCTCTACACAGATTCTGGAAAAGGTGAAAATGACCTTTGGGACTCAATCTGAATCCAGCTTTAAGAATTTCCCCAGAGAATTCCCAATTCATGTTAATACCTTTTGGTGCCATAAATGCAATGGTATATTACGTAACCTTACCCACACGGGCATTTTGGAAACCACCATGGTGTTTGCATCAAAACCTAGAAACCATGTTATCATGAATAGACCCGCATTGCCCCAAACCATGGTCCCTCGTTTAATGCATAATCCTTATCTTTTGATGTGTCAAACTTGATAATGAAAAAACCCCTAGAACATAGATGGATATCACAGCTTTTTGTCCAAGTATAAAAAATCCATTGATGTAGAACCTCTGATTTGGGCCATAATCCATTAATCTACATATAACTACACTTGCATGGAAATCAGCATAAATCTCATTTACCTCGGGAAAGTTGATTTTCAAATATGGCACCTGGATCATCTACTCCACGATATAGGGACCAGGAAGAGTGGGAGATTGTTCTGGTTGTTTTTGTGGCTCTACCTTCCCTTTGACTCCATCTTTTAATGAAGATGGGCCTTTTGAGTTAGATCCAGGACATCCTCCAAGAAGTCTCATGTTAAGGATTATGGTTGATTCATGGCCAATTCCATAATCATGTATCTTGTAGTCCTCTTGCAAATGTTTCTGTGCATAAGTCAAATTTTGAAAGCTAGTTGGGATACCCATATTGTCTAGAATCTTTATTTAACACTTTTTATCCACTCTCAATTCCAGGCCCTCATACAAACTATTTTCCCTTCCAATGTTCTGATAAATATTTGGATCAAGACTCCTTTAGGAAAATCTGGTGATTGTTCTTCAAGATCCAATCTTTTATTTGTCACAATTGGTCTGCACTCTCTTCCTACATTCAATTCATGTTATGCATCAAGGGAAACACCACATCCATCTCGTGGCTCTCGCAGTCATACGTATTCTACAACCCCTGAATAGTAATAGAAATAATCTCCAGCTAGAATCCTGATGTCATTAAAGAGAAACGGATCACATAACTGATGCAATGAGAACCAAAAACATTGTTTTGTAGAACCCCTACAAGGATCTGGTAAGTACTTTGGGTATAACTCATTCAGGGGTTTAGAGTTTGTGGTTTGAAAAATGTATGAAGATCTGGCTATAATCTCTTTGTCTAAGGTCCCTCTCTTCATAAAATTGTGATATCCAATGAGAAATGATGAGATCTTCATTTTTAGCCTAAGAAATATTGCCTCGTGAAGACCTCCCACGATCGCCTGTTTGGATCGATAGATGTTGCACAGGGTTAAAACAATTTGGAAAGATGTGGCAACGAAAACCAGAGTTTGGAATTCCCCAATACTTTGTGTATGATCCATCATAGCCTCCTTTACATGCTGAGGATATTGAGTGACTTCTTTGGATTTGGGATCATTAATTTCTTCTTCTGCAATAATGGAAGTGGGGGAGGCAAAGGTAGAAAATTTAGGGCTTTTGTGATCCGCATACCACACAAAAATCATCATCATCATGAGATCCATGAAACCGCATCGATCTTCATTCCCCTCATCATGTGGAGACGGGTCAAGAGGATATTTTCGACACTTTATTTTCCTACAAGCTCCCTCAACAGTTATCCAAACGTAAATCGGTCCCTTGAAGACAAAGGTAGGAAAGTAAATCGGTCCTCGCGTATAAGATAATCCAGAAAGCTATCACCGCACCATGATACTAACAATGTGTTTGAGACAGAGCCTTGTATCATCACGGAGGGGAATAGATAGTCACAGACCTTTGAAATCCTAGCCTCCATCTGACCGATTTAATTCCTTTTTCCACTGAATTCTCTTTGATCCTTGTATATTGTAAAATGAAAGAAACAATATTATTGTTATTTTTGGAGCATGGTTTTCATGCTTAAGGTCTTTTATTTTAGAGTTCAAGCACCCATTAAGTGCTTATAGTGTTTGTCTTAGGTCAAGAAGTCAAAAGACTCATTTTCATATGTTGAAGACCCAATTGGGCACATTGTAACTTGTAAAAAGAATTATTTTTGTCAAAATACCCTCCAAGACCAAGTCAGCCTGGCAGCTAAGAAGTCGTCCTATTTTGAGGAGCCATGTCCACCTTAGAAGCCTATATAAAGGGGGTAACTTGACCTCCTTTGGGCACACATTCACTTCTCATCATCTAAGTGAAGGAGAATCACAAGAAGGCTAGCGAAGAAGGAGAAGGACGAAGGAAGTAAATTTTTGGGCTACTTCTCTCTCACACATGTGAAGAAGGAAGGCTAGGGTTTACTGCTTCAAGGTCAAAATTATCAAGTTGTAGGAAGAGGATCAAATTTATTGGAAGAGGAGCCTAATCAGTCACCTATCAGCCCTAGACAAGGAAGAAATCCAAGTGAAGTTGTTGGGAGGCCTTTGAAGGATAAATTTCACTCACATTTGTGGATGCAGTAGCAGTTGTAGGGGCCGAAAATATCAGACTTGTAGTATAGGTTGACATTCTGAAGTTGGGGGTTGAAGTTGTGTTGTTGGAAGAGATTTGATTGGGTTTGACTTGGACAAAGGAAGCACATCATCAGGAAGGTCAGACTTGTTCTTGGAAGGGTATTAGTCTTGGTCTAGAGGTATTAGAATTCATCAATTGAAGGATCTATAAGAAGAGAATAGATTTATAGGTTTTCCTCTTAGGTGTAGAGGTTTTGACCTTGGCTTGCAAACTATATCTTATGCTCTTGTGTACTATTTTTCTTCTTTGTTTCGTATGTGTTTGATGATAAGAACAAACATAATAATAAGAGAAGAAGCTAATAAGTAAGAAAAAGTAAAAAGATATCCCAAGCAGATATCAAGTAAAGAAAAATCATCCTAACTACTTCCCTGTAGATTTCTCAACATGGTATCATAGCTCAGGTTTTCCAAGGGCGTGATGAAGATATCTACTATAATGAAGAAGTTCTTGAAGAAGTGTACAATGGTGGCAAGTCATCTCAAGAACAACATCAAAGATTTATGGGATATCCTATTTTCTCTCAAAAGTGATATGATCAAGACATATACAAAGGATGAAGGACTATTCTCATAAATTACTGGAACATTGGAAGATGGGAATATTTGGGTGATCGATAGTGGAGCATCAAGACATACGACTAGTGAGCACAAGAAACTAAAGACATTTTCAAGAGGAATTTCTTCTTACTTTGTTGAACTTGGTGACAAGAAGAGCTATACTGTGAGAGGAATTGGATCAACCTTGCTATAGCTAGAGAATGGAGGAAATATTCACCTCAACAACATCTTCTTTGTTCTAGGTTTGCATAATAATATACTCTATATTTCATGTCTATAAGATAAGGGAGATAGAATTGCTTTAATAAATGGAAAGTTTGTAGTATGGTATAAACACTCTAGTAACAAAAATGTAAATATGATTGGAATTCGGGAAGGAAGACTCTATACATGGTTGACTCCTCTCTCTCAAGATTTTGTTGACATTGAAGTTAGCCCATGTGAACTTTGGCATATAATTTTTGGTCACCTTCACTACGAAATCTTACCAACTCTAAATTCAATGTTGAATGGCATCCCCAATCTCAAGGAAGTAATGAAAGAGTATGCAAGGAATGTGAATTAGGTAAAAATACCAAGAGGCCATTTGGAATCAGTGCTTCAAGTTCAAAAGAAATTCTAGATCTCATTCATTCTGATGTTTATGGTCCTATGTCTCCAAAGTCTCTTGGAGGCCATCTATACTATGTAACATTCATTGATGACCATTCAAGGAAAACTTGGATTATTTTGATGAAATCCAAGGATGAAGTATTCGTCAAATTTCAAGAATTCAAAGTTGAAGTGGAGAACCTTGCAGAAAGGAGAATAAAGATATTAATCTGTGATAATGGAGGAGAATATACTTCCAAGGAAATCACATCCTTTTGTAAGGAGTCTGGGATTAAGGGGGAGCTAATAGTGCCATATAATCCAGAACAAAATGGAGTTTCTCAAAGAAAGAATCAATCCATTGAATAAAGTGTAATATCTATGTTACATGATCAACATTTGCCAAAATTTATGTGGGGTGAAACAATAAAGACTGTTATATACATTCAAAATCAAAGTCGCCATAGGTCACTAGATAATATCACTCTCGAAGAAGCATACACTGGGAAGAAACCAAGCATGGACCATCTTTGATTTTTTGTTTGTCTCATATATATTCATATACCAAAGGATAAGAGAAATAAATTGGATCCTTCATGCATGAAGGGAACATTTTTTGGATATAGTAATGCTTCTAAGGGATATATGATCTACATAAAGGAACGACATTGAATAGAAGTTAGTCGAGATGTGATATTTGATGAAAGTATTGCATTTAAGAAATCAAAGGATCTCCCAATGGACTCTGGTGATGAAGAACTTCATGTATTGAAGAAGAAGGCACCAGGGAGGAAGAAGAATCAAGTCATGAAGATGAATGTCCCAGTGAACACGTGCAACCTGTGGTCATCGTTGAAAATAGAAAGAGACCTAACGGGTTGAAAACTACTCTTTTAGATGCAGAAGGACATGGAATAGCCAAAGGACATTTAAGGAAATCAAGAAGGCCAAAATATATTTTGGGTATGCAACATATATGACGGAGCTAATAGAAGCAGAGCCATCCACCTTTGAGGAGGATGTCAATCATCAAGAATGGAAGGATTCCATGTATGAAGAGTATCAATCGATAATGAAAGATGGGGTTTGGGTGATCGTACCTAGGCCTAAAGACATATCTGTGGTGACTTCAAAATGGCTCTACAAGATTGAAGATGCAACAGATGGAAGTATGTATAAATATAAGGCAATAATTGTGGCTAGGGACTTCTCTCAACAAGAATACATCGCTTATGAAGAGACATTTTCTCCCACAACAAGGTATACAACTATATGTTCACTGCTCTCTTTGGCGGCATCGAAGGGATGGAATATTCATCAAATGGATGTCAATACTACATTCTTGAATGGAACAATTGATCAAGAAGCCTATACAAATAAACCCTTGGTATTTTAATTCAAAGATAGAGAGGCTTATGTTTGTAGGTTGAAGAATGCATAAAATGCCCTTATGCAAGCACCAAGGTCATGGTATGCAAGGATGGATGTATACCTATAAAGATTGGGCTTCATAAAGAGTTTGTTGATCTAAATATCTATATTGAGGATGTGAAGGTTGATCATGTAATCATTCTTCTATATGTAGATGATATTCTCTTGACAGGTGTGGAAGGTCGAATCCAAGAGTGCAAGAAGAAACTAGTTGTAGAATTTGACATGAAGGACCTAGTGTTGATGCACTACTATTTGGGATTGGATGTTTGGCAGTGTAACACCCTCCTCACACATCTACTCAAGTACTCAACCAACTGAGGTAAACATGCGACGAGAGGCTACTATGATTGGATTCGACCCCATATGTGACCTTAAGGAAGTTGAATCGATGGAACACATCAACCAACCTATCCACATCAACAACAGAACCCTCAGGAGATGTGCCAGCTAATCAAACATCATGTCCCTGGGTCCCACTGATGTTTCAGACATCTTAAGCCTCAGTCTCTCCCATGTTATAGGTAAGAGAGCATCTAGAAACCCAAAGTTTCTCTCACAGGCTTTCATGCTAGCCCCCAAAGACTAAATTTGTTAGTGCTATGTCATCAACCCTGGGATTCGAGCCACTTTTTCAGGCCCATAGCCCGGGTCACTACCTAGAATGTAATGATAACTCGAGAATAGTAAAATAATAGGGAAACAATGATGCAAAATAAATAATATGAACAAGACCTTAATCAAACCCCTACTAGCCATGCTAAGCATTTCATCAAACATATCATAAACATGTAACCTACAAGTGTAAACAATATAATTAAGCATATGGATCTTAGAATTATCTTAGAATCGCTATGAATCATTCTTCCCTCATGTCATTTGTTGCATTATCATCTATTAGGCCATAGATACAAGTAAAAACATGTTCAGAGTCATACATAGTTGTTTTCATAAAACACACATATAACCAACATAATAACAATAGAAATACTCATGAAAGTACAGCCATATAGACCACATATAATCCATCAAAATTCTCATAGAAATACAAGGAGAAATAACCTTTCATTAATGATGAAATAGTCCAACCAGAGATGGGACTACCACATTCCACCTGATCATATATTGGTTGAGCCAACTCTCACTTCAGGAAATAAGCCCCGTTCCATATTCCAAGCATGAATGTGGGACTCATATAACACACAAAAAACACCAAACAAGCATGGATGCCACCAGAGTTCTCCGCCTACACAATGAGTGATTTGAGTGCCTCCTAGTCTCTCAAGCTTTACCATAATCCATAGTCCAATACAGGAATCACTAGGCCCTACACCAAGACACACTCTCCATGCTTTATCATACCTCCCATTCCGAGACTACTAGGCCCAACAGAGAGAGATCCACCTCTTGGCTTTACCGTATATCCCACCATTCACCGGAAAGGATTCCTAGGATCACCGAGACACACAATCTTGGATTTACCACAACCCGCAGTCTTGTTCATGGGTTACTAGACCAGTGGATTTACCGTGATCCACAGTCAGGTTCAGGGACAACTAGGCCATGTGTTATTCATTTCGGAGATCCACCCCACTCAGCCTCAAATCCATCTAGCCATCCCACATAAACTGAATATGGTAACCCATCTCATCAAAGCTATCATGAAATGGCAAGGCTAAGCTGAAGAACATTGTCACACTTGCAATGAAGCCTATTGTAGCTGCTTGATCCTGCCTTTCCCTGCTTGATATTTGCTTCCTCTTGTCTTCTTTTCCTTTCTTTCTCCAATGCCAAAGTGATCCAAGAAACTCTAAGTGTCCAAGAGTGAGAGAGAGAGATAAAATAATGAGAGAGCTCCAAAACTCAACTGACAAAAGGTTACCAACTGATCCTCAAAATCATTTTTATGAATGAAGACTCTATTTTCTTCATTTTCCATTATTCTCCTTCAATTTCCTCCTCACATGCAACATGTAACCTTCCACCTCCCTTTCCTCCTAATTTCCATTATTTTCATAAATAAATGTACCAAAAATGCCATTTTTCCTTTCCAAATCCTTAGCCATTGCCTTTGGTAATTTCCTTAGCCATAAACAACCAAATGAACACCCACTAGGATGTCTTTCCCAACATTGAGCTTGGAATAAGTGTCCCATCAATCATGGTTATTATTTTTAACTTTTATTACATGGAATTTTCACCAGGGTTGTTACAGAACCCTTCCCCTTGGGGGACACCATCCTCGGTGTTCAATCACACATATACCTCAAAAAACCGTTGGAAAGAATACATACTTCTCATTAAGCTTTATAACATAGCTCGATGCAGTGTTTACAATGATCATCTCGTTGAGTGCCAACCCACATGACATCATGATAACATAACCAAATGATAGCATAGTAACATGAAAACGTAATCATAATGACATGACACCCATGCTTCTTAGTGAAGCTTTATAACATAGCTCATGGATGTATTTACATCCATATACATATGTACATATAGAAATATCACCAAAACATATACCAAGACATCATATCGAAGTAATACCAAAAAACCATATCAAAAATATACCAAAACACCATATCAAAACATATACCAAAACACCATATCAGAGAATATACAAAAACACCATCTCAAAACTGCTTTGCCTCAACCAGAAAACAAGGAAGGATACATAGCCCACATCTGATCTTCCATCTCCCATGTAGCTTCATCAAGCCCAAAGTGCTTCCATTGCACTTTAACTTTCTCAATTGTTGTGTTCCAGAGCATGAGCACCTTTTTCTACAATATACATTGAGGCTCTGGCTAGAATTCTCCATCTGGTTCCACCTGCAATACAAACCAGTCAAGCACATGATCAGCATCTACTTCTTAAGCAATGACACATGGAAAATATCATGGAATTTCACTGTCGGAGGCAGTGCAAGTTGATAAGCTACTGGCCCAATCCTCTCAATGATACTAATGGGTCCACAAAACCGTGGTGCCATCTTGGCACAATATCCAATCCACAAGGAGCTCTTCTTCAGTTTGATGCACAAGTACACATGTCCCCAACCTAGAAATCCTTGAACAACCTGTTCGAATCTGCATAACTCTTCTACCTATCCTGCACTGCCTTTAATTTTTTCTTGATCACCTACATTTCTTGTTCCATGTCTACCAACATATCTGGTCCAATAAGTACCTGTTAACTAGATCACTCCAACTAATAGGAGTGTTACAATTCTTCCCATACAATGCCTCAAAAGGACTCATCCTCAATGACTCTTGATAGTCATTGTTGTATGTGAAATCCACCAAGGGGAGATACTCTTCCTACTTCTATTGTTGATGCATCACATACATCCTCAACATGTCCTCCAATATCATGTTGACCCTCTCTCTCTGTCCATTTGTCTGTGCATGACAAGTTGTACTGAAGGCAAACTCTATGTCAAAACCTACAAATAACTCCTTCAAAAACTTGGAAGTGAACTTTGCATCCCTGTCTGACACAATATTATTTGGAACACCATGCACCTAACCACATATCCGATGAATATTTGTGCTACATCTCTAGCTGAGAATGTAGACTTCACTGAAATGAAGTGCACAACCTTTTTCAATCTATCCACAACAACCATGATGGAATCATGTTGTCTCACTATCTTTGGAAACCGTGAGATGAATTCCAAGGAAATTACCTCCCATTTCCACTCTAGAATCACAATCGGTTGTAGCAGTCCACCTGGATGTTTTCACTTTGTCTTCACTCACTGACAATCAAAACACCTAGTCAAAAACTCAATTACATCCCTCTTCAAATTCAGCCAATAATAAAATTTCTTCACTCCAGTCAATGTCTTTTGATAACATAGGTGATCTGAATAAGGTTTCTCATCAAACTCTCTCGATATCACCTTCTTGAGCTCGCTTCTATCTCGCACATATATCCTGTCTTTTAATCTGACCAATCCATCCATTGTAAGACAATAATCCATACCCTTTGCACTTGCACCTATACCTGCACCTATACATGTACCTCTGCCTGTACTTTTACTGCCACCTATACATGTACCACTACATGTACATTTACCTGTACATATAATATCACATGTACATGTACCATTACCCGGTTGCAACCTATGCACAATATCTATATACCTAACATCTTGTTGACCTACCTGCAAGATCCTATCATGTAAGTATTCCCCATAGGACCTCATAGCTGCCAAGTGGTTTACCTGTATCCGCCTGCTAAGAGAATCCACCGCCCTATTTTCTTTACCTTTGATTTACCTGATCTCAAAATCAAACTCACTGATTGTGGCCAACCATCTAGCCTGCCTGGCATTCAGATTCGGCTGGTCAAACAAATATCAACCAAATATGATCACTCATAAATACAAACCTCCTACCAAGAAGATAGTGTCTCCATATCTTCAATGCATGTATTATCACTGCTAACTCAAGATCATGTGTTGGGTATTTATGCTCGTGCTCATTTAGTTTCTAGGACTCATAGCATACCAGTTGTCCATCCTGCATAAGGACTCCACCAAGTCCTCTCTTCCGAGCATTTGTACATACTACAAACTCCTTGTTCGAATTTGCAATCTATAGCATTGATGCATGTGTCAACAATTGCTTAAGCTACTCAAATATAGCCTCACATTCCTCTGCCCATTCGAACTTCTTACCTTTCCTCCGCAATGATGTAATAGGATAAGAAATTTGTGAGAAGTTCTTGATTAACCTCCTATAATAGCCTACCGGACCCATGAAATATCTCACCTCATTCACACTCTTAGGATCTACCCACTCCATGATGGCCCTTATCTTCTCTGGATCTACTGCAATGCCTTCCTTGGAGACAACTTGTCCCAAGTAGTGTACCTCACTCTAAAAGAAACTACACTTACTGAGCTTAGCATACAACTGATGCTCTCTCAAAAACCTCAACACCGATACTAAATGCTCGGCATGCTCTTCCTCATTTTTAAAATATACCAATATATCTTCAATGAACACAATAACAAACTTATCCAAATACGGACACAACACACTATTCATCAAGCACATGAATGTAGTTGGGGCATTAGTTAATCAACATGGAACAACAACAAACTTTTAATGGCCATCCCTGATCCTGAACGTAGTCTTGTAAATGTCCCCCTCTTTGATGCGTACCTGATGGTATCTGGATCTCAATTCAATCTTAGAGAACAATGTTTCTCCCTTCAGTTTATCAAACAAGTCATCAATCCTCGACAAAGGATGCATGTTCTTGATAGTAAATTTATTCAACTTCCTATAGTCAATGTATAATCTGAGAGTACCATCTTTATTCTTCACAAACAATATTGGTGCACCCCAAGGTGATACACTTGGCTTAATGTATCCCTTGTCCAACATTTCCTTTAGTTGCGAATTTAACTCAACCAACTCATGTGTGCTCATATTGTAAGGTGCTTTTGATTCTAGAGCTTCCCTTGGCACTAACTCAATATAAAATTCTGCCTCCCTATGAGGTGGAAACTTTGTAATGTCCTCAAGAAATACATCCTGAAACTGCTGCAAAACTGGGTACCTGTTCAACACATATGCATCCTCAACCTCCTTGCCCTTATCACTAGAAATGTGTACTGCAAATAACATACACCCTTTCCTGCGGCTACACTTTGCTTGCATAGTTATCACCATCCTAATTGATGTGGCTTTCTTATTACCCTTCAAGACTCTTGGTTCTCCATTGTCATCAACACACTCAATGGATTTTTCATAATAGTCTACCTTGGTTCTATGAAGATACAATGAATCCATGCCAAACAACATATTGTATGATCCCAACGGTAATACATTCAAATGTGTGGTGGTAGGTATACCATTTAAATCAAATGCACAATCTCTTACCCAATGATGAACTCACTTCTTTGTACATGTATCCAACTAGACTAACTAAGACTCTGCATGTAATTCATTACTCAAACCACACTTATCCACCATGTCAAGACTAACATATCTATAATTAGATCCACGGTCAATCAAAATAGAAATAAATTTATCACAAAGCTTACCGTTCATATCAACAATATATGCCTAGTGTTCTGCCTATTTGTTATCCATTGCCACATAAATATGAGGAATGCTCTGCGCAACATCCCCAACAGTTTGTGCCTCTTGTGCACCATATATATTGGGCCTACCACCCTGATGCTGTAGACAATCTCTCCCAGGTTCTCCTCTCCACATGTCCAACACTCCAAGCAACCAACTCCCTCACCTTTATGTTGATGTTGTGACTCATGTCCCTGTCTACTTGCATTGAACTTCTTTTGTGGTGCCATATTTTCTTTCACATTTGCATTCTAAGGCATTTTTCTCTTAGCCGGCCATTTACCTTTACCTTTGTCCTTCCCTTTCCATCCTTGTTGAGCTTCATTCTTACGCTTTGATTGTTCATATCAATGCTTCAATTTCCCAATGAATTCCTCAAGTGAATGAGGCTCATTATACTCAATCTGATCTCTAAATGCTAATGGAAAACCACTGACAAATCTTTGAATTTTAGCCTTATCATCTGTAAGATATATTACATACCTCATTATCTCCAAAAACTTGGTTGTGTACTCTTCATATGTCATTGACCCCATATTTAGCTCATATAATTCTTTGGTCTTACTGTCATAGTACCTCTCTGACAAGTACTTCTTCCTTAAAAGACTCTTGAACTCTTGCCAACTCAAGTCATATGTCCTTATGTCTTTGACCCACTTAACATCCTCTCACTAGATGTCTACTTTACCTTTCAAGTTGAAGATAGCTATTTTGGCCTTCATGTTATCTGTGTACTCATGGAACTCAAATAATTTGTTCATCCCAAGTATCCAAGCCTCTACATCTTCAGGCTTCTTCACATAACCATCAAAAGTAGGTGGTTTTTCTTTCTTGAGTTAATCTATAAAGTATCCAATGTCATTCCTCCTGTAAGTACTATAGTGGTGATGATCATGATGTCTATTAGAATCAGAACTAGAATAGGTGACATGTGCTCATCACCCCTTCTATCTGGAGTGTCCAACAACCTTCCATCTCTCACCATATCAGATATATCTGACATGTGTCTACTAGGAGACCTACTACCATATTCCCCATTAGTTCTATCCTCATGTCCATGGCTGATCCGAAGTGGCCCTTGTCACTGAAATTCTGACAAACTCTGAAGAAGTATTGCATTAACTTTTGCTTGTTTCTCTTGTTCTTGTATGATCTGATCATTATCCACCTTACAACTCCTTATCTCTTCCTTCAAGCTTCTCAATGTATCTACCAAATTAGAAGAGTTCCCCACACCACGATGCTCATCTGATTCATAGGGAGCTTCTATGTAGTTTAGCCATTTGATATCTTTCCTACACTACATAATATGTCAGATAAACCAAATCACAATAAATCAGCATACCTTGGAATAATTTGGGGAGGTTACCTCGTCTGCAAGATCAACAAATCAGCATGATACATGTATAACATAATCATAACAGCATATAGGCATATAACAAGTAAGTGCATCAATGCATAAACATCCATCATTCTATATAGGGTCAAGTCATCAAATAAAGGCCATATCAATAATTCATGCTATGATCTCATTCGTGACAACAACCATTACCCCATTGTACACATTTCCATATGCAATCATAAACATGCATAAGCAATGCCAAATCAACTACACATACGCATAGACGCATGTATTCGAGCATAAGAGATCAATTCTTGTAACCAACCTACAAGAATGATACATGTAATCAAACCTTCAAGAAGGTAGCCTAACATACAAGGATGTAAGTATGCAACATAAAATCAACATGTAAGTGACATGTAACAATATGTAACCAGTCATATAATCATGATGATGCATTCCACAAACTCAACATCAAATTATCCATGACAACCTTAATTCAACCATAATCAATCATCAAGAAAATCTAACAAGCACATGGAAGGCAAGTGTAAGATACACATATGAAAATGACATGCATTCATGACCAAAACACACCACCCATCCAGTCCGAGGTGTGAACCATGCTCTCATACCACTTTGTAACACCCTTCTCACACATCTACCCAAGTAACCATCCAACCAAGGTAAACAAGCAATGAGAGGTTACTATGATTGGATTCGACCTCCTATGTGACCTTAAGGAAGTGGAATCGACAGAACACATCAACCAACCTATCCACATCAGCAACAAAACCCTTAGGAGACATGTCAGCCACTCAGACATCCTATCCCTTGGTCCCACTGATGTTCTGGACATCTTAAGCCTTAGTCGCTCCCATGCTATAGGTAAGAGAGCATCCAAAAACTGAAGTCACTCACAGGCTTTCCTTCCAGCGGCTAGAGACTAAATTTGTCAGTGCTATGCTAGGGACCCTGGGATTTGAGCCACTTTTCCAGGCCCAGGGCCTAATTCACTGCCTAGAATGGAATGATAACTCAAGAACAATAAAAGAATAGGGAAACAATGATGCGAGAGAAATAATATGAACAAGGCCTTAATCAGACCCCTATTAGACATGCTAGGTATTTCTTCAAACATATCATCAAAATATAACCTACAGGTGTAAACAACAAAATTAAGCATAGGGATCTTATACCTATCTAAGAATCGTTATGAAACATTGTTCCCTCATGTCATTTTCTACATTATCATCTATTAGGCCATAGATACATTATCCATTCATTTACAAGTAAAAACATGTTGAGATCCATACATAGTTGTTGTCATAAAACACACATATAACCAACATAATAACAACAAAAATACTCATGAAAGTACATCCATATAGACCACATAAAATCCATCAAAAATCTCATACAAATACAAGGAGAAATAACCTTTCATTAATTGTGCAATAAGCCAACCAGAGATGGGACTACCATGCTCCACCGAACCATAGATTCGTTGAGCCAAGTCTCTCTTCAGCCAATCACCCCCGTGCCATATTCCAAGCATGAATTTGGGGCTTATAGAACACACCAAAAACACCAAATAAGCATGGATGCCACCGAATTTCTCCACCTACACTATGAGGAATTTGAGTGCCTCTTAGTGTCTTAGATTTTACCGTAATCAATAGTTTGATCCATGGATCACTAGGCCCTACACTGAGACACACTCTCCATCATTTACTGTATATCTTGCCATTCATCGGAAAGGATTCCTAGGCACACAATCTTGGCTTTACCGCAAGCCACAGTCCTGTTTAGGAGTTACTAAGCAAGTGGCTTTACTATGATCCATAGTCTAGTTCAAGGACTAATATGCCATGTGTTTTTCATTTCAGAGATCCACCCCACTCAGCTTCAAATCCATTCATTCATCCCACATAAACTTAATATGAGAAACCATTTCATCAAATATAACATGAAATGGCAAGGCTAGGTTGAAGAACATTGTCACACCTGAAATGAAGCCTATTGTAGCTGCTTGATCCTGCCTTTCCCTACTTGATCTTGGCTTCCTCTTGCCTTCTTTGCCTTTCTTTCTCCAATGCCAAAGTGCTCCAAGAAACTCTAAGTGTCCAAGAGAGAGAGAGAGAGATAGAGAGACAATAATGAGAGAGATCCAAATCTCAACTAACAAAAGGTTACCAACTGATCCTCAGAAGCGTTTTTATGAAGGAGGCCTCTATTTTCCTCATTTTCCATTATTCTCCTTCAATTTCCTCCTCATATGCAACCTGTGACCTTTCACCTCCATTTTCTCCTAATTTCCATTATTTTCATAAATAAATGTGCCAAAAATTCCATTTTGCCTTTCCAAAGCCTTAGCCATTGCCTTTGCCAATTTCCTTAGCCATAAACAACCAAATTAACACCCATAGGATGTCTTTCCCAACATTCAACTTCGAATAAGTGTCACATCAACCTTGGTTATTACTTTCAACTTTTATTACATGGAATTTTCACGAGGGTTGTTACAGGAAGGGACCTGATGAGATTTATCTAGGTCAAGGAAAGTATGTGATTGAGATTCATAAGAGGTTTCACATGATGGATTTCAAACCTATGACTACCCCCATGGTCACAAACTTGAAGAGGCTAATAAATTCAGAATCGATCCATGTGGATCTGACTAGGTATAGACAAATTATTGGCTCATTGATGTACTTGGTGAATACTCTATTAGACATACATTTTGCAGTGAATGTTCTCAGTTAGTTCCAAGTTGAGTCAAAGCATGATCATTGGATAGCAACCAAACATTTGTTGAGATATATGCAAGGAACAATCCACTATTTCCTTAAATATGATAAGAGGAATGATGTTCACTTGATTGGATATATAGATTCTGACTGGGGAATTAGTGAGCAGGATGGAAGAAGAAATACTAGAGGATGTTTTAGTTTCGAATCCTCCATGGTCTCATGGATGAGCAGAAAGCAAGAATCAGTTGTTTTGAGTAGTGTTGAGGCTAAATATATTGAAACATGTGAAGTAAGAAGAGAATTTTTCTATTTAAGGAAGTTGTTATCTGACTTGTTTGAAGGACCAATGGACCCTAAAATGATACATTGTGATAACAATAGTTGTATAAGGTTGTCTGAAGACCCATTTTTTCACGGAAAGTCAAAGAATATAAAAAACAAGTATCACTACATTCAAAAGTTGGTGTAGTATGGTGTATTGTAGCTATAGTATATCTCCACCGATGAGCAAGTAGTTGATATATTGACAAAATATAATCCTAATAATAAGCTTTTGTATTTGAGAGACAAGCTTGATTTGGTTGATACATCCTCCCTAGTTGAGAGGGAGAGATAGGCATGCCATTATTAGCTTCACTTGGGAAGAAATAATGAGGGATTGGGTAAGCATATGGAATCCGATACTCTTTGAGGATGAGGTAGGGAATCCAAGATAAGAGTATTCGTAGAGGACCGATATTATTTAAGGATTGGATATCCAAGATAAGAATAGTCCTAGAAGGACATACTCTGTGAACACCTGAGTGGGGTATGTGCCTTGAGAGACAATGATGATGGTCTCTATAAATCATTGGTCTCACCAGCATTGTGCTTTGATCTTGTGGATATATAGATTTTTTACTCAAGGCCTTGATATGTGACAATGATGGTTGGTATGATGCTAAATAGATGGGTTACCAATATGACTCTTCTTATGAGATCCCTTCAGATTGAGAATGTCCATGCACCATTTATGAATACCTCCCTAGTTAAGAGGGAGTGTTGAAAATGGTGTTATTAGGTTCAGTATTCATAAATATGAAATGTACTTTTAATTCTTCTATATTGTAAAATGAAACAAAATTTATTATTTTTATTTTTGGAGCATGGGTTTCATGCTCAAGGTCTTTTATCTTAGAGGTCAAGCAACCATTGGGTGCTTCTAGGGTTTGTCCTAGGTCAAGAATTCAAAAGAGTTATTGTCATGTGTTGAAGACCCCATTGAGCACATTGTAACTTGTAAAAAGAATTAATTTTGTCGAAATACCCTCCAAGACCAAGTCGGCCTAGCAATTAAGAAGTCGACCTATTTTGAGGAGTTGTGTCCACCTTAGAAACCTATATAAAGGAGGGAACTCGACCTCCTTTCGACACACATTCATTTCTCATCATCTAAATGAGGGAGAATCACAATAAGGCTAGCGAAGAAGTACAAAGGACGAAGGAAGGAAGATTTTGGGCTACTTCTCTCTCACACATGCAAAGAAGGAAGGCTAGGGTTTACTACTTCAAGGTCAAAATTCTCAAGTTGTGGGAAGAGGATCAAAGTTGCTAGAAGAGGAGCCTAATAGGTCGCCTATCAGCCCTAGACAAGGAAGAAAGCCAAGAAAATTTGTTGAGAGGTCTTCTAAGGCTAAATTTCCCTCACATGTGTGGATACAGTAGTAGTTGTAGAGGCTAAAAATTTCATCCCTGCAGTAGAGGCCGAAATTATAAAGTTGGGAGTCGTAGTTGTGTTGCTGGAAGATATTTGACTGGGTTTGACTTGGACAGAGGAAGCACATCATCAGGAAGGTCAGAATTGGTCTTGGAAGGTTATTATCCTTGGTCTAGAGGTCTTGGAATTCCTCAATTGAAGGATCTATAAGAAGAGAAGAGATTCATGGGTTTTCCTCTTAGGTGGAGAGGATTTGGCCCTAGCTTGCATCCTATATCATGTGTTATTATGTACTATTGTTCTTCTTATTTTGGTAGTTATTTAATGATAAGAAAAAACATAATAATAAGAGAAGAATATAATAAGTAAGAAAAATAAAAAGATATCATAAGCAGTTACCAAGTAAAGAGAAATCATCCTAACTACTGCCTTAAACATTTCTCAACATTGAAGAGTCATAAGATGGCTTAGTTATTTAGTCTTTTTGCTTTTTAATTGTTTCCATTTGATTTAGAAAGTGTCCTACACTTGTTAATGTTATGCTTTTAGTTTAGATCACTTATTGTTCGTTTGTTTGCATAGGATGACCACTCATTTAAAAGACAAAACCACAAAAATATTTCCTTAATTAGTTTACTGCTTTAAAATTTTTGCTTAACCTCATATTTAAAGACAATGACCAAATTCTCTCTAATCATATAAGGTGCAAACTAGTAATCTACAAGACTTGTAGTTTAGAATTGAATCATTGCTTTCAAATTCATTTTGGTTTTGCCTTCTAGTTAGATTCTTCATTATGTTCCTAGAATAGAATTGATTTCAAAAACATTTATAATAGTTCCATTTAAATTCAAGAATATAATATATTTGTTTCAAGTCAAGTAGCATATACTTTTTATTTGGTTTCCTAGAATTAGTTTTTCCATTATGTCAATTAAATTATTCTTTCAATTCAGTTCAAAAGCATAATTTTTTTCATTTTGCAAGATAAAATAGATTTACAATTATCATTTTTAGATTAAGTTTTTAATTCATTGCTTTTCGATTTAAACAATTTTTATAGAAATAACATGTGTGCATAATTAATAAGGGAGGGACTTGAATAGATTAGATTTCCAACTTGCATTTGAATTTGATAAACTAGCATTTAACTTGCTGATCAAAAATAAGCATCCTATCATATATAGTGCATGTACACTTCACAAGTACACGAACCTTTGTTTGACAATTTAATGTTGTAATTTAACTAACAATTAAATTACCCAACAATAGGATACAACGTGATTGAAGCTACAACCTCAATAATGAGTGAGATCCAACCTACTCTAGTATCTAACATGATTGAGGCTACAATCTTGATAATGATCGGGCTCCAACCTGCTCTAGGCTCTAACCTCCTTCAACTTACTCGTGGACCTCTGTTTCATCACATTTTTAAATTTTATCATTATCATTATATAATTGTATTTGAATATAAAGGGATTATCACAAAGTGTATTCACAACCCACTGCCATAAACATTTTCATTGTACCAATCATTATCTTTGCCATGCAACTTGCAACCACTATACTTCCATACAACCTGAAATCATTGTACTACTATTCAACCTACACAAAAATGGTCATATCAGTCACTCTTGTTGGTTGTCGCTCTGCTACCCATATTCTACTTCAACCATAACTTCAATCTAGTCATTCAAACCCTCCCTCAAAACATGTTTAATTCTTGTATCCAAAACATTTACAACATGCTCATAGACCTTCAAAATGAACATAAGATATTTTTTGACCATCAAATGCGAGTCAAAATAATGTCAAATTTCTCTAGTTACATTCCTCTCTAAACTATGATTGTCCAGCTTCTTCTGAATGTCAATTTGGACAAATAATGCTCCCAAAACTTATAAATGACCATATACAACAATGTATTTAATTAAATATTCTACAAAAGGAACATTTTTGGGCACCTTTCAGTGGACTTGCTAGATTTTTGTGTTGGCCACAAGATTTTGAAAATCATTCCAAAAAAACCCAACATGTTCAACTTCAAGGGTTGAATCCATGACCATCAATTCCCACTTTGCATTCAATACCAATCACAATATTTTGTGTTGCTCTTTATACCATATTCCAAAATCTATTTTGATGTGGATGTCGAGAAGTGACGACCCAACATGGTGCCAATTCTTATGTTATGTGGCCAATCATAGTGTGTCTACCCTGGCAGTCTTCGTGGCTTTGTGCTACTGTAATGTCTACATCGCGTCGAACTTACCCTTGTGATATCACGTAGTTTCATGGGGCACTACTGATCCAGGTGGATATTGGTGGCTACCTACCAAATCCACTTGGACCCCCACCATTGTTTCTTTTAGCTTTTCAGTTTCCTTAATTGTAGCCCAGTTTATTACTTTTAGCAGTTTTTCGGGTCCTGAACTTCTGGAGCTGTTTTGAGGCCCTAAACAATGTTTCTTAGGAAAACTGGGAGCAACATGGGTCCATGGATTGATTTTTCTCTTCCCAAAGTTTTATTTCTCAGATATATCTTTTTAACGAGATACTATGCACATCAAACAGAGATCGCATGCCAAAGTTACGACCCTGGGAAGTTGATGTACTAATTTATCCAAATGGGGCCCACAGTTTGGTGTTTCATCTTTTAAGGTTAGGTTTTGGGATGTTAAGGGTTTTCCATTGTTTCTCAACAATAAATAGGCCTTTGAGCCTCATTTTAACACAGTTCAAAGGCATTTAGCAGCCACATCTCTTCTTAGGGATAAGCTACCATCGCCCTAGCTGGTTTATTTCCAATTATGTTTGTAAGCATATTTCAGTATTTTGCATTAATGAAATGAAGTATTATTTCCACTGCATCTCTGTGTCTATGGTTATCTCTGTAATTTGTTGCATTCCTATTTAAATCTGGATCAATGGTATCAGAGCGGTCTTCTCTTTCTCTGTTTTTCTTTGCGTGACCACAACGAGGTCAGGATATAAGGAGTTAGGGCTTGAACTGGTCGAACCTTTGCAAGACCAGCCTCGCAAATCCCGACGGCCTCCCATGGCGGATGAAAATAAAGACGAGGGGGTATGAGATCCTATCAAAATCTTTCTCGAAGAAGCCCCCGAGCGACAAAGGAACGCAATGATGGACAACTTTGCCTAGATCCTTCAACGGCTACCCAGGGGCGACGCTTCAGCTTCCAACAGCTACTTTGGAAACGCCACACCATTTAAGGTACAAGTTAATTTTGAAATCCCCATATTCGAGGGTTAGATAGATGCAAAAGTCGTCGATAAATGGTTAAATCTGCTAGAGGGTTATTTTTCTGTTCATGATTTTTCCAGTAGATAAAAGATTATTTTCTCTCTTCTCAAAGCAGCCCCCCACATCAAGGACTGGTCGGAAACCTACTACGAGCAGAAGGATGAAAATACAGGCTCACTGTTTTCAGCTCCACCCACTTGGGATTCATTCTGAGATGCCATAAGGGGCAGTACTACCCTGTTGGAAGCTATGAGGATCAATACATAAAGTGGACCATGCTGCGGCAGGGGAGCGACCAAGACATGCCGAAGTTTACCAATATTTTCCATACCCTTCGCACAAAGTTGGGTATCAAGGATTCAGAGCAGCATTTGATACTCAAATACTATGGCTACATGCACAAGTACATCTAGGAAGAAATAGAATTCCTGAACATCCCCTCGCTCGACACAGCATACTGATATGCCATCAAGGTCAAGCAAAAGTTTAAACAAAAGAAGCGAGACTTTAGATCTGCAAATCCGAAGTAAGGGAAAGGTGCCCCCAAACTGTAGAATAAAGGACAAAGCCAAGGCGGGGTGGCCCAAGACAACCCACCAAAGCTGCAAGCAAAGAACAGTGTCGTGAATCCATAAAAGGACACAGGAAAGTGGTGTGAGTTCCATAAGAGCTCCACTCACAACACAAGTGAGTGTCGGGCCAAATAGTCACTAATGGCCGAGCTAAAGGTTTCAGAATTAGATGCATGTTCCGACTCTGAGTCAGAACCTGACAAGGGGAATGACAAAGGGAAGAAAATTATCGATGCGGAGCCCAACACCATCGTTGCCACCACCAAGATCCAGAAGGAGGAACCTAAAGATCCAATGGAGGAGGAGCGTCTCTTCCACTCCCAGATGTGGGAAAAGGGCTCCCCACTACAGTTCATTGTTGACAATAGGAGCCAAAAGAACCACATTTCGGCAGAGGTCGTGAAGCGACTGGGCTTACCAACCACAACACATCCACAATCGTACACCGTCGGGTGGCTTCACCAAGGACGGGATCTTCGCATGAGCCAGCAGTGTCGGCTTCCATACAACACCAAGCCCTTCACAGATGAGGTATTGTGTGACATTTCTCCCCTTGAATTTTGTGATGTATTATTAGGACAACCTTACTTGTGGAAGCGATATGTTGTGTATGAATCAAGGCCTCGTGTTGTTATTGTTACTTTGGGAAATAAGTTGTACAAGATACCGGAGGTAACACCGCCTACTACCATATCTTTGATTACTGGAAAACAATGCAGTAAGCTCGTTTCCAAAACCGGGAAATTTGTTTTCCTGATGATACGCCCTCAAGGAAAGAGGAAGATGGTGACCACGACCTCCAGAGGAGGCCCCTCCGCATGACAACTACAGATGGACAAGGTCGTGGAGGAGTACGTGGATATCTTCACCTCCCCCGCAGGGGTTCCTCTACACTGTCAGGTCAAGCACTCCATCGATCTGACCCCAGGTGCACCACTACCCAATGGACCAATATATTGGCGCTCTATTCTGGTGAATGATGAAATCAAGAGGCAGATTCAGAAGCTGCTACAAAAAGCTCACATATGTCCAAGTTCATCACCCTGTGGGAGCCCGATCATGTTGGTACAGAAGAAGGATGGGACTTGGAGACTCTGTATTGACTATCGGGCGCTGAACAAGATCATTGTCTATAATAGGTACCTAATACCACAGATTGATGACCTCTTGGACCAACTAAAGGGGGAAAAATATTTCAGCAAGATCAATTTGAAGTCAGAATATCACCAAGTACAAATCGAACCCTCTGATGTGTGAAAGACTGCCTTCAAAGCCAAGGAGGGCCTTTTCGAATGGTTGGTTATGCCTTTCAGATTGACGAATGCTCCTGCAACCTTCATGAGGCTAATGGATGACATCTTGCATCCATTCACCAACTCATTTGTAGTGGTATACTTGGATGACATCCTAATCTTCAACCAGAGTTGGGAAGAGCACCTCCACCACAATCGACAGGTTCTCCAAACACTGCGGCAACACAAGTTATGTGCCAATTTGGAGAAATGCACTTTTGGCATGACCCGGGTTTAGTATCTGGGATACATTATTGATGAACATGGGGTACATGTGGATCCATCCAAGATCCAAGTCATTCGAGATTGGCCATCTCCAACCACTCTGACAGAGCTCCGTAGCTTTCTAGGTCTTGCCAACTTCTACCGCAAGTTCGTGTTGGGATTTTCTCATATCACTTGGCCCTTGAGTCAGGTCACCAAGGGAGGAGCGAAAGCAAAATTCTTTTGGTCTAAATATCAATAAAAGGTATTCATAGAGTTGAAAGATCGCCTCTACACGACACCAGTGCTCACATTACCAGACTTGCAAAAACCATTTGAGGTCGAGACAGATGCCTCTAACTATGTTATTGGGGCAGTCCTCACTCAACACAGGCATCCAGTGGCATATCATAGTGAGACACTTTCAGACACAGTCCAAAAGTATCCCACTTATGACAAAGAGATGTATTCCATTGTGCAGGCCTGCGGACAATGGAAGCATTACATTTTGGGGAAGGAAATGGTCATCCACACAGACCACCGACCCCTGCAGTTCATACAGACCCAAGGGAAATTATAGAATGATCGCCATCAGAAGTGGTCCACATACCTGCAACAGTTCCATTTGAATATCAAGTATAAGAAGGTTAGCACCAATAATGTTTCAGATTGCCTTAGTCGACCACCAATCATGGTGTTAACCACTATGCTCAAGTCTTGTGGGCACGAGACTTCTGATTGGCCACTTCTCTACAAAAGTGTCCCAGAATTCGGCCACACATTCTAGACACTCTTGGAGGGTCACCATGTTCCAGATTTTCACCTCCAGGATGCCCTATTATGCCGCACCTGGGTCACCTTTGTGTTCCTTCAAGCGAGCGTGCCAAGATGATTTGGAAAGCACACTACAGTCAGGCTGCTAGACATTTCGGGGTCAAGAAAATGGTGGCAGTATTGCAGAATTATTTCTATTGGCCGAATCTTTGATAGGATGTCAGGAAGTACATCAGATCATGCACTGCCTACGCCATTGCCAAACCTACCATCAAGAAGCAAGGCCTCTATACCCCGCTACCTACCCCTAGTCGACCTTGGGAATCCATATCCATGGATTACATGTCATGCCTTCCTTCCACTAAGCATGGAAACGACTGTGTTTTTGTGGTCGTCGACAGGTTCTCGAAGATGGCCATTATGTCAGCCTGTAAGAAGAATATCATAGCAGAAGCCACTGCTAAACTCCTCTTTGAACGAATATGGGTATACTCTGGGATCCCACAGTCTATCATGTTAGATCTAGATAGTAGGTTCTTCAGTACATTTTGGTCCAGTCTCTGGTCGATGCTCGACACCAAACTCATTAAGTCCACAGCCTTCCATCCTCAAACTGGTGGCCAGACAGAGGTTGTCAATATGATGATTGTACACATCCTGTGCATGTACAACTCAAAGCATCCACGCACATGGGACGAGAGCCTCCCCTATGTTCAGCACAGCTACAACCAAGCTCTCCATAGCTCGACTGGCCATAGCCCTTTTCAGGTGAGCTTGGGATTCCATCGACTATGTCCCATTGATGTGGCCATGCCATTTGCAACTACTCACACAAATTCGACTCATGTCCAGTCCGAAACAGATAAGGCAAACAGCTTCATTGAGCACATCCAACATATTCGCCAGTAGGTCCATGACATTTTGGAGAAATCAAATGCCAAGTAAAAGCAACAACATGATCAACACTGGGTGCCACACAAGTTTCAGATGGGCGACAAAGTATGGCTGAATTTTCAAAAGGAACACCTTACCGAAGCCTATCGAAAACTCAGAACACTCCAATATGGTCCTTACACCATTACCAAGGTTGTGGGAGACAATGCATTTGAGCTCAGCATTCCCCCATTCCTTGGCATGCACCCAGTGTTCAATGTGGACCACCTTCGGTCATACTTTCCACCATTACTAGACACATTCAACATTGCAGAACAGCTCACACCCACAGAGTTAAATCCAGATTGTATGGAACAAACTGCAACTGATCGGATCATGGACACACAAATCAAGCACACTCGCCAGTAGAATATCCAATTGTACCGAGTTGTCAAAGAAGGCCAACTTCTTCACCAGGGCAAGTGGCTTACCAAGGACCAAGTTCAACAGAATTTTCCTCATCTCATGGAGGAACTCAACGCAATGGGGACCATTGCTTCCTAAAGGTGGAGGAATGATCCAGGTGGATATTGGTGACCACCTGCCAAATCCACTTGGACCCCCACCATTGTTTCTTTCAGCTTTTCAGTTTCCTTAATTGTAGCCCAGTTTACTATTTTTAGTAGTTTTCAGGTCCTGAACTTCCGGAGCCTTTTTGAGGCCCTAAACAACGTTTTTTGGGAAAATTGGGAGCAACCTTGGTCCACGGACAGATGTTGCTCTTCCCAAAGTTGTAGTTATCAGATAAATTTTTCTAACGAGATATTGTGCGCGTCAAACGGAGATCATATGCCAAAGTTATGACCCCGGGAAGTTGATGTAACAATTTACCCAAACAGGACCCTCAATTTGGCGTTTCATCTTCTAGGGTTAGGTTTTGGGATGTTAAGGGTTTTCCATTGTTTATAAACAATAAATAGGCCTTCGAGCCTCATTGTAACATAGTTCAGAGGCATGTAGCCGCCACATCTCTTCTCAGAGATAAGCTACCATTGCCCTAGCTAGTTTATTTCCAATTCTTTTTGTTAGCATATTTCAGTGTTTTGCATTAATGAAATGAAGTATTATTTCCGCTGCATCTCTGTGTTTATAGTTATCTATGTAATTTGTTGTGTTCCTGTTTAAATCCAGATCAACTACTTGTGTTAGTCTCACCCTACACAGTCACTGAGGCCACCGTAACCTCTCCATCGTGGTGACCTCATCCTACAGGGTCACCATACATTTATGGAAGTGCGTCAAGAAGCTTACACACTACGTGATTCCTTTAACAATTCATATGAATGGAACCTAGGCAAAAAAAATTAACCACTTCTTGTAGCAATTTGTTCGAATGGAACCTCCGCAATCAAAAGAAAATTAACCACTGCCTGTAATAATTTGTCCAAATGGAACCATTATAGCCAAAACATAGGCTTTAACCATTGTCTATAACAACTCATCCTAATCAAACTTCAGAGCATAAGGTAGAAGAATGATTTCATTTTTATATCCATGCCATACATTGGAGTTCTAGCATATGTATATATATACACCACAAGTGGACCCATGGTTACAAAGTCAATCATTGGACTTGGCATTTAATCCAGAGTTTTAATCAATTATATGACCGAGCCAATGTTCCCATACAACTGGCTCATATTACCTAGACCTTAGGGTCTTTGGGCGATATGTTGATGACATCAACATGAAATCGATGATCCACATGGCAGCCCGAGAGGGGTTCCATGTGTCACACAATTTCAACCTCATTATTGATTCAAAAACTCCATTGGTCACTACCATGTGGTAGCCCCTGGTATGCCACATTAGTGAGTTGACATCATCAATCTCATCATCCTCATGTAATAAAACACTGCTACTTGTCGACATCTAATTGATTTTGACAACTAGTTAAACATCATTCTACTTTTCGTTCATGTAACCATTGACTTGTTGGATGCACCATTGATATTATCTAAACATGAATTCTCTTTAATAGTGTTAAATAGTGTGCATATTTTCCCAAAATTTTCCTATTGTTTAACGTTTTAATACTTGGGTTGGGCCCTATAGTTTTTCCTTGCAATTTGTCCCAAACTAGTGTTCATTTTCAACTAACCATAACTTCTCATCTGGGAGGAGTTTTTCTGAATAAAATATATCATTGGAAAGGTATCAACAAGCTCTCTGTAACCATGTTATTTGTAGAATATTTTAAGTGTCAAAACTTCAACAAAAAAATCAAAAAATTCAAGTACCCATATCTTCATGCAATGAGACCTTACGAAAGATCCAACTATCATATTACTTCACAAAAGAACTTTTTGCTTCTTTGATCATCAAGGATGGTCCTATTGTTGTTTTCCCATACATCCCCTTTGACATCAATGACATCTTATTGTCATAAATGACAACACTATGTGCAACATAACACAATTATATGAATGGTTTTTTTAGTTGTATTTATTTTTTTTAAAGAAAAGTTTTGGTGTGTTTTCCAACTGAAACCGTTGTATTTCATTGCATTAATTCACATAGAATAGTATATATTAATTATTTTTATTTAGTTATGTTTCTTCAACCATTTCAATCCTCTCTTACATCATCAATTTATTTTGTTAGATACAATTGTATTAGTCCTTGAAGCTCTTATGTAGTTTTCTTTAGTTGAATTTTTTCCATGTTTTCCTGTACTTCCAATTTTATTGGCTTGAATGGGGGAATAACAAGAGGAAAAATCGTTATATTGTTTCAATGGTATTGTTTATATCGTAAAGAAAGGATGTTTCATTACTCTTTCCAAGGTTCAAATCCCTTCCAAGGACAAGTTTTTCCCTTTGGGGGTTGTTAGCCATGCAAGCAGATGGTTTCAAATGGTTGGGCCAAGGTGCAATCCCTTATTAACCTTGGTGGAATAGATGTGGTACTGGTGGTGCTTGAACCCATATCTCTCCAACCTATTCCTCCCTAAAAATAGCACTTGTGAGGTACAATAGCACTTGTGAGGTACACGGGCTTATTTGGGCAAAGGACATGCTTCTAAATAAAAGGATTTATACTCTTCATGATGTATTTTTTAGATCGTCACTTTTAATGTTTGTGATGGTTGTTTACAACATTTTAATGGTTGGCATGGTCTCATGTTGTATCTAGTATGATGGCATTTCAAGTTAAAACTTATTCAGAGTGTAATGTGATTGGTTTTTGTGAATTTTTCTCCAGGTGTAGCTCATGCTCACAAACATTCAATAATACAATTGACCATGTCGTTAGGCTAAGATGCTTATGTAACTAGGTTTTTTTTTTTTTTTGAACCGTCACATTATCAACTAAGGTATCCATGATACCTATTACTTTATGTCAATATGTAAGGCTTCTTATTTCAAGTACAACACTAACAAGAAATATTTTTGGTGTAGATGTTTTGCACACTCATTGTTTGCTTCATCTTTAAAAAGTATCTCTATCTGCAGTAGGTTACATGTGCCCTTCATGAATGTCAAAGGTAAATTTCCTTTCCATTTTTTGGGGGAAATATGGCATTGTTTATGGGTTTGTATGTTTTTACCTACTGCATAATCCTTACGGATACATGTCTAATTTGATTTCCTAGTGACATGTACATCCTTCATGGAAATTTTATTTGTTAGAATATTAAATATTACGGAGCAATGGAACACATAAAATATTGCAGAAATATAAACACAGAAAATGCACAAAACAAGAGAGACACAGATATACGTGGCTCACCCAGTTTGGGCTACGTCCACGCCGAACAGCCAGTCCTTCCTTTCCATTATCCAACAAAATGAAGAGACACAACCTACAACAAATCCGTTGTAATATCCTCTGTCTTCTCTCACAGTCTCACCTCTCTGTTTCTCGCTCACACA